>JARXKY010000155.1:85000-90000 GCA_029853015.1 Chelidonichthys spinosus
CCACAGGGGCATTGTATTTCATCTCATTCTTTACCCCCCAGTCCCATCCAGTTCCCCCCCCCCCCCCCCAGGATCATTTGATTAATCATTACAAACATGAACAGGACCTGATTAATTTCCCGTAACGTTTGGGTCGCGTAGCCATTTTTCGATAATGTATAACTTTTCCAAAATCCAGCGCTTGGTTTTCATGGCAGAACAAGCAAACATGCGGATATTGCCAAAAAGCGGGATTATCTTCCTGCTGCATGCAGTTTATTAGGGCTCACTGCATCAGTTTGGTCAATATAGTCCAGCTATTGTGCTTGTCACTGACCAAATTGTCATCATTTTGTCCTGGGAGGCTTTGGTAGGAACTTTTCATCATCAGCACACACGTCCTCCATTTCTTGGCAAAAGGCGATGGACATCTATAAACGGCCTTTCTCTGCCTGCTCCTTTGGCTTACGGCCATACCACCCACAACACGCCCTGTTGGTCACGTGGTATCCGGTTTCCCCGTTTGTAGTTCCTTTGCAGTGAATGAGAGCGGAGAGAGTGTCGGAGAGAGAGAAGATTAAACCGAAAAAAGGAAAAAAGGATTGGAGGAGAAGTTTTCTCTTCCCCCAGCAGCTTTTGCTGCCAGGGGGACAGTCTGCCTCGCTCAAAAAGGAGGAAGGAGGGAGAGAGGGGGGAGCTGGCGCATACAGCGGAGGTGCAATTAAGTGGCGTCATGGCGGAGATTGCAGGTGACTGGCAAAGGACAGAATGACGGAGAGGGAGATCGCAGTCGGATCTCGAGGAGGGGGGGGGAAAGGGAAGAGATTGGGCGAGGACTGAGAGGAGTGGCGATGACGGAGATGAGGACGGAGCTGATGTGGCGAGGGGAAAGGAAGAAGGATGACAGCAGCACAGCGACGCGGGGACAGGTGGAGGAAGAGAGACCGGGTAGCACACCGGCTGCAGGAGAGACGGTGGAGCGGAGAGCCGAGGCAGAGATGACGTGGCACGGGAAGGAGAGACGGGAACGGCTGGGACGAGGCGACGTGATGGACGAGAGGAGGAGGAGGAGAGGACGCGCGCTGCAGCGGTGGCACGGAGAGACGGTGGTCTGGAAGGACGAGAGAGAGGGGACCGCCAAGGCAGGGAGGAATGGGGGAGACGGGAGCGCAGCGATGCGGAGGACGGGAGGAGGGAGAGAAGCCGCCAGAAACAACAGCCGTGCGTAAAGACGGCAGAGCCGAGAGGAGCGCTGCGGAGGAGGACGCTGATCATCCCGTGGACAAAGACCTGGTGGTGAATGTAGAGATAGATGGTGAGGATAACATTCCCGAGGATTTATTAAAGGCGGTGCAGCTGACGTGTGGCAGAGTGCTGGGCTGCAGAGCCAAGACCGGCAGACGCTGGGAGCTCACCATGAGCAACGAAAAGGGGAAAGAGAGGCTTTTAGATGGCTTTAAAATAAAAAACAACAGGATCTCGCCACAGAAGTGGTGAAAACACCAGAGTCGTCTCGTTCCTCAATCTGCCACTCTACATAACGGACGAGCAGATCAAAAAGAAGCTGCAGGTGTGGGGAGTGGAACCGGCGTCGGGCATCAGGCGGAGAAAGTGGACGGGGACCGAGATATATGACGGGACGCGGTTCCTTAAAGTGATGTTCCCGGACAGCATATCACCCTGCCCTACAGCACAAAGTTCGAGACGCTGGGGGGCAGGAATTTTTTAGGGTGCTGCATGACCAACAGGTCAGAGTGTTCGGCTGTGCTTGCAGCCCGGACACACCTCAGAGACTGTCCAAGTTCTACTGCTACAGGTGCAAAAAGCAAGGACATTATGCCAGAGAGTGCTTGGACAGGACGGAGGAGAGCACGAGAGGAGGGGAGACTTGGACAGGGAAGGAGAGGAGGAGCGCATGGAGGAGGACGGCGCCGGAGGAGCGGATCTTTTACGCGCGGAGGAGACGAGCGGAGAGGACGGGAGGAGGAGGAGGGAAGAAGAGGAGGACATCGGTGACGAAGAGGAGGACGGCGGAGAAGGGACACACGCGGAAAGGCTGCTGTGCAAGCCTACAATTTAAGGAAAGGAAGAGGAACGGGAAAACGGAGGAGGGACGCGCGCACAGAAACGGCGATGGCGCACGGGGACGCAGCTGGAGCAGCCGCCGTGATAGAGACCGGGGGGTAAGTTGAATGAAGCGCTGCCTCAAGAGGGACGAGAGGGGAGGGAAACAAAAAAGATAATGGGAAATGAAAGATGTAGACTAAGAACAGAGGAACTATGACTCTTTCACATTTAAAATGACTGTGGTACTGGCATCCTTCAATGCTAATGGTCTCAGGAACATTGTAAAGCTTGAAAAACTTATGATGCTGTGCAAAGCAGACATCATTTGTCTGCAAGAGACTCACTGGGATGAGGAAATGGAAAGACAAGTGGAGAAAATGTGGCATGGACATGTTTTCTCAAGCCACGGAACAAATAGAGCGAGAGGAGTGAGCATATTAATTAATAAAAACTGTGATATAAATGCCACAGGGATAAATGGGGACACAGAAGGGAGGTGGGTTAAAATTAAATTCACTGTGGCAAACAGGACTTTCGAACTGATGAACATTTATGCTCCTAACGTGGAAAATGAACGGGCTGATTTTTTCAGAAGAATGCAACATTTTGGCTCCACGTGTGACATCATTATGGGTGACTTCAATGTTAAAATGTGTATGCTAGATACTAATGAGGCTGAAGTCTTCAAAACAGATGCCTCGAGGACAAAACTAAGAGACTTTTTATTAGAGAATAACCTGTGTGATTTATGGAGGAATGAAAATCCCACAGCAAGAGGAACTCAAGACAGCAAACTGTCAGGAGCTCCTTGCGTAGGAGCAGAATTGATTTTTGTTTGATTAAACAGCAGTTTCTGGGGGATTTAAACACTGCGCGCTATAATTTCACTCATTTAAGTGATCATGCTTTTCTGTTAGTTAATTTGGGGGAGGAGGGAAGAAGGAAAGGGGGGGGGGCTATGGCACTTAATGCCAAATTGCTGGAAAATGAAAATTATAAAAATGTATCCTAAATACAATTAAAGCTACGAGCTCACAACCTGCCTTAAAAAATGCTGCTGTTAAAGAGTGGGAACATTTGAAAATTCAAATAAAAAAGAAAAGCATCCATTTTGCTAAAAAACTACATTTCAAAGAGAACCAAAAGGAAAAACACATAAAAAATGAAATTGAGCAGCTAGAAATGCAAGATAGCATGGATGAAGGGAGGTTGGGAGCTCTGTATGCTGACCTAAAAAATAAGAAAAAAAGAAATGTGATGGAGCATAATGCGCAGTAGAGCGCAGTATGCAGTGGAGGGGGAAAGAAGCACAAAGTTTTTTTTAAGCCTTGAGAAAAGAAAACAAGACCAGTGTTACATAAAGAAAATAAAAGATGAACAAGGGAAAGAAACATCAGACCTGGCAGAGATCATCGAGAGAGATATTCATTCTATCAGGATCTTTTTAAATCAGAAGGGTCAGATGAGGACATAACAAATGATATGCCTCAGAAATAACAACCAAATTAACAGAAAGTGACAAAATCCTTTGTGATCAAAAAATAAGTGAAGAAGAAATAGAAACTGCAATAAAAACACTAGCCCCTAACAAAAGCCCGGGGAGCGATGGGCTGACAGCAAACTTCTATAAGGTTTTTTTGGGTGTACTGAAGCCGATACTTTTGTGTGTGTACAAGAGATTGTGTGTGAAGAAATTGTGTCAGACTCCATGACTGCAGGGGTAATCACTTTAATTTTTAAAAAGGGAGACAGAAATGATCTGGCAAACTACAGGCCAATAACGCTGCTGAACACCGACTACAAAATTCTAATGAAAATCATTGCAAACAGAACAAAACAGGTCATACATTCAATAATAGCACCAACACAAGCCTACAGCATACCGGGAAGGGAAGCACAAGACATAATAGGCTCAATCAGAGACACGGTGGAATACATGAAATTAACACAACAAAAAGGAATATTATTATCTTTAGATTTTAATAAGGCTTTTGACAGAGTGGAACATAATTCATGTTCAGAATATTAGAAAAGATGGGATTTGGAGAAAACATCATGAAATGGTTGAAATCATTATATAGCAAAGCAACAGGTAAGGTTAAAAAAATGGGATGTTAACTGATGAATTTAAGCTGGAAAGATCAGTGAGACAGGGATGTCCGATGTCATCCATCTTATATTCCATTGTCGTCGAGCCTTTAAGTGTACTTTTGAAACATGATACAAATGTCAGAGGAATTGAACTGCCTGGGGGGAGGGACGTGTTTAATTCAGCAATTTGCGGATGATACAACTTTGCTGTTAAGGGATAAAGAGAGTGTAAAGAGAGTAATGGAAATAATAAATAATTACGGTAGAGCGTCAGGCTCAAGAATAAATCTGCAAAAATCGGAAATCATGTTTATCAATATGGATGCGTCTCTGCAAGATGAATTACCTCTTAAAATCCAAGCAAGATATATAAAAATTTTAGGTATAAACATAGGTTTAAATGGCTTAAACGCAAGAACGAAACATGGACGGGTATATTAAAAAAGATAGAGGGAACACTAAATTGGTGGAAGGGGAGGGACCTAAAACTAAATGGGAAGGTGGTGGTCCTAAATAATCTAAAATTTCAAAATTAAATTACGCTCTGGCAGTAATAGACCTACCCTCGTGGGTAGTGAAACGTTTGAATGAAATAATAACCTGTTTCATATGGGGAGCGAAAGTGGGGAAGATCGCCGGAAAACATTAATAAATAAATATACAGGAGGGGGTTTGCAACTGATTGAATAGAGAGCAAGAAAAAAGCTTTTAGAATAAAACATATCCAAAAATATTTATATAGTGATACCAACTTTGATTGGAAATGTCTAATGGGTTTTTTTCTAAATAAAGTAATGAATATTGGTGATTATGTATTATTAATGAAACTAGGACAATCAAGACGGCAGGAATCCCCTTTTTTA
>JARXKY010000156.1:0-10799 GCA_029853015.1 Chelidonichthys spinosus
ACCTGTGGTGGATATCAGACAACTGACAAGATGTTTGGCTAATTCAAAAGTTGATAATGCGATTGCAAGGATTGTGGGCTGTCAGATAGCCTATTGTAAAGCAATCATGTCCAGCAAATATATGTAGTTTAATATAACTCAGCACTAAATATTTCATCTTTCAATTATATTTTCAATTTTGTGGCCCTTCACTTACTTTATCGGAGTCAGTATGGCCCACTGTAAGAAATGATTGCCCACCCCTAATCTAGATGATTCATGTCAATAAAAAGGAAAGATTTAGAAAGCTTAGAAGGTCATTTCCCTCTGAAATGTTGTTGTTTGGAGGTTTAAAGTTGCATCAAATTAAAATACTAGTCAAGTAGGCTAAAAGTAGGCCCTACTTCAGATTTGAACTTAAAGGTGACATATTATGCTCATTTCTGCTTGTTGACATGGTTCCTTGATGTCTAAATGGAATGATAGTAACATGCTTTGGTCGAAAAAACCGAAGGATTGAGCACAGCAGGGTTCTTCACACACCAGTTTCTCCCAGTTTCACAGCCCTGCTCTAAGTGGTCGGTTTCAGTGCCTTTCCCTTTAATGCTAATGAGCTACTGCGTGCGCCGCCAACTTCCTCTTCCTGCCTGCCGGAAGACGTGAGGACGGCATCGCGTGACCATGGCAACAAGCAATACACAACGTGAAGCAACTTTTCTGTGTCCATGTCTGCAAATAACTGATAGTAGCACAGCAGACATGTAGCAGTAACCCCTGTCTCCAGCTCCAAAACTAAGTAGAGATTGCTTTACTGCAGATAACGTGTTGGTACTCTCAGGTCTGGTCTCTCATGCCAGCAGCTAACGCTACAAGCTATAGCATTAGCTGTACTGTTAGCTGTAGCCTACAGCTAACGCTACAGCTAACGCTACACACGTATTACATGTATACCAACACACAGGAAAACGTTCCACTGCCAAGTTACTCCTGGGCGTCTTAGGTCAGAGGACAGTCTCCCAGAGCCGTGACATCTGCCAATCTACAGCAGCTCCTCGGGCTGTCACACAGTCAGCAGTGCATTCAGACAAGACACTCTTCTAGAAGTTTGCTTACACACTGTCCTTTAGCAGAACATGCTAATGAACTAACGTGGCTCACTGGCCGTGAATAACAGACCAGTTCATACAGTTTCCTCTGCGTGTTCACGGCGGAACAGCAGCTAAACGTCTGCGAACAACTGACACACACAACTGAGACGATGTCACACCGTCTCCTCTGCTTGTTCACGGCCAAGCAGCAGCTCACTGTCTGCGAACAACTGAGACATTTTACCCCGTCTCCTCCTCATGTTCACGACCGAGCAGTGGTTCACCGGCCGGTTAGAAGCGATAAATTAAATAAATGAACATTATTGTGAATCCTACGGCCAGTAAGCCCAACGTTGAACACTTCACATGTAACGTTAGTTCAGCCTCATATTTACATCGACGGTTAGCATTAGCTCACTTGCTAAACGGCCAAAGTAACACAAACTATACTGTTTCTTAAATACTTACAGTATTACTTATAAATCCAAGAAGAACTTCACCCCGATGCACCCCGCCTGGAGCTTGTGCGCTCCACAGATATTAGGTGAAGTTCAAAATCAGAGTCTGTGAGCTGAGTTTTAACATTGTATGATGTCATATTAGAAACACTGAGCGAGTTTGCGAAGGGGTCAGGTCAGACCAAAATAGACGCAGAGTCTCTCCTGCAACAACTACAGACCAAAAGATTCATATTTCTTCTTCGCGTTTTCTAAGCTGTTCAGTGCAAGTGATTTTGCAACAAAAAGCCTACAGTCCCCATCTGTGTCAGTGACTGACTGCATCCACATGATTGAGGGCCACACCCATCAGGAGTGATTATGATTTGCAGTCCTTGTGGATTGTGATCCTTGACAGACAGCTGGTCGAACTGAACAACCATTTTCAGAGTGACTCTTATGGAATAATGAAGACTGCTGCCTCCCTGCTGCCTGCATCAGACGCGTTTTGCCAGCTGGACGCATTGCGCACACTGAGCAGGCATTATGGACTTGGTTTGGAGGACTCTGAATTGACTGTGTTTGGGCAACTCATCAAACGGAAAGTGGATGGGGGACATCAGTTCCTGTCCATTATTGAAGTCTTAGACTCCTGCGACAAAGATGTTTTTCCCAACATGAACAGTTTACTGCGTATTCTGATATCACTGCCTGTTACAAGTTGCTCTGTGGAGCGCCTTTTTTCAGTTGTAAACAGGATTAAATCCACCAGCAGAGCTACAATGCTCACATAGAGACTGAATAGCATCTCGTTGCTCATGTTTGAAAAAGAGCTTGCAGAGAAACAGGACTCTGATGAAATAATAAATGCGTTCAAGGCCAAGCCACACCATCTTGCCCTATAAATTGAGAGCTGCGCAGTGCGCACGTCAGCAGCAATATCATCGTGTCCTTTACTCTGCTGCTAAGCCCAATAGTTGTGTTCAGATGGTTAAATAGCTTTGTTGATCATGCGTAATGTGGGCACTTATGGCTCTATGAGAGTGCATGAGGACGCGAATGAGTGTGTTATATTTCACTATGTTCATCTCATTGGGCACGCAATGTCTGTGTGTCTGTTATGTTTTTGCGGTGTTTTTTGAGAACACATAAAGAGTGCTTTTTTTCTATTACTTTATATTGATTTATTTGAGAGCATGTCACATGTGTGAATGTTTAGACCTGCTGTGAACTACTGTTGACTATTAGAGCAGTTACTAACAGTATTTTTTACTCAGCGTTGCATATAGATTAGAAGATAAGTATGATCATACAGGCTTGCCAAAATGATGCGACTGTTAAGCCCAAGTTATTATGTGCAGTCTGTGTCTGATGCTAGTTAAAGGCCTTTGGCTTGTTGAGAGCGCATAACACATGGTTTGTTATTACTGATAAGAACGCACACAACGAGTGGATATGTTTTGTGTTAATAGAGAGAGATACATTCTTTTGAATGTTTGTGGAGGTGTAACTCTGTTTGTTGAAAATATATTTGGCACACCCAGTCTTTGCTGGTGCTCACCCAATGTCTTTTTTTCTGGCTATACCAGTGTACTAGAGTAAAAGTACTTAGTTACTGCCAGCCACTTGTTAAGTGAAACTTAAGTTAAGGAGAGAGACTTTAATATTAACAATTTTCTACTTTGCAGTTTACTGTTGTGTTAAATGTGAAACATTGGTTATTTGCAACATTAGCCTGTAAATCTAGCCTGTGAGTTACTGTGGAGAAAGAAATGAGAAGTGGAGAAACATAGTGTGGTCCTCAGCAGAGCCTTAATTAATGACCAATCAGCGAATTTAGAAGGACTCCGCCCCCTGCACCTGCAATCTGCACTGGAGGAGCAGTTCTACTGCCCATCCCCCACACACAGCTCTGACTGACATGACGGCAGCAAGAGAAGACCTGGAGAGGTTCAGAAGAAGAATCTGCTTGTTTCGGACTCATCACAATAAATGTTTAACACGGCATCAGCAGCTGGTAAGATTTTAAAGATTTTAAATCGGCAATATAGTATGTTGTTTGTCTCTTTATTTATTTATTTATTTTTTTTTACAAAAAGTCATTAATTCTATTAAAAATGTCAGATTACCAATGCAGCACATATTTGAGCGGATTTGTTATTTTTATTTTTTTAATATTTTACGTTTTCGTTTACGTTTTCAACAATTCAGAGGAATTGATGATAAGTTTAACCCCGGGGTATTATGGGAGAACGTGTGCTCCCAGCTGCGGTGCAGACAGGTCCAGGTAGTCTCTCCAGCTCAGGTAATGAAGCACCGGATTTAGCTTCAAAATTAATCAGCAGCAATGTGTGTTATTAATCGCAGGCCGCGAGGTAATGTGCAAATGTGCAGGAATGATTTTTAGTCGATGGGTTATGATAAACAGCAATGGAGCCATGCTAGCTGGCTAAGCTAGCATAGCTAGCTTGTAGCTAACTACGGTGCGAGAGCTAAGCTGCGTGTGTCTGTTGTCGGCTGATAGAGTAAACAGACCGGTGTTTTATTGAACTATTTATCTTGAAGTGTAACTGTCGCCAAAATGCAACCTCGGCTTATTTGGTTAAACACGAGTCAAACCTTTGTGTAAAAGCATATTTACGACGAAACAGGCACTTTTAAGATTCACCGTAGTTTCGTTTCTGGGTCAAGCTCATTAACAATGGCGGTGCACGGGGCAACTTTTCTGTAGCATCAAAATCGCTATTTTTAAAACACTAAGAAGACTCGACACAACATGAAACTTTGCTCGTAGCATCACCAGGGTCTCTACACATGAACACGAGCATTGACAACATCGTCGATCCCCGAGAGCGGCGTAACATGACGGCGAAAGCTCCATGTTACATCGGGGATCGACGCATCTCGACTGGCAGGACAGCTACTGCTAACGTGAGTTGTTCAAAAAACCTTTTTTAGCAATTTTTAATCAAACGATGTTGTCAATGCTCGTGTTCATGTGTAGAGACCTTGGTGATGCTACGAGCAAAGTTTCATGTTGTGTCGAGTTTTCACGTGACTCGCTCGGACCTTTTACTCAGGGCTGTAACGTTACAGAGCGACAGTTTTGATTGCATTATGCTATTAAAGATTATTCTATGCGAATAAAAACGGGGTTTTGCCGCTCCGCATCTCTCCTCTGGTCTCTGTGTGCAGAGGTTGGGCTGAGCTCCACACGTCTACTCATACAGCAGACGGGAAGAAACTGTAGGACTGTAGGTTTCACGTTTCACTTTCACTGGACTATGACTGCTTGCTGCCATAAGTGCAACAAAACCTGTAAGAGAGATGAGGTACGAGCAATTTATCAAACAGCAGCCAATACATCAGCTTAAATATGACGTCTTTGACTCCCAGCAGTCAACTACAGCTCCCCTCCCATCCACAGTCCATAAGTTATTATTTTACATGCTGATAGTGAACTGTTATTCAGACTCAAAGCAGACGTTCACTGCATGTAAGGATTTAGTTTAATTGGCTATAACTTGAATTGTTGTGGACAACACAGAGCTGTTAACCAGTGTAAGACCTACAGCCTTTCTAAACGGTAGTATGCATTAATCATTTATGACTAATGTAAAATTTGATCAGTGGCATTCATCATTTAGCTGCAGCGCTGTGCCGCTTTTGAAAGCATATAGAGGAAACAGAGATCAGCCCAACCTATCTGCACTCATACAAGTGGTTACATATTTGTGTTCGCACATAATAATCTTTAATAGCGTAGGCGATCAAAACTGTCACTGTACAGCCCTGATATAAAGTTGTTTCTTGTGTGTCAACTGTATTTTTTAACATAAAGAACATGAAGTAAGGCATATTTCAGTCCTCATGGAAATACAATGAACAAAGTTGTGATTCATCATTTGTATATTTCTTCTAAATGGCTGATTTATTTATGCAAGAATATAATACATAAACATTTATAAATATTTGTTTCATGAATAAGTTTCTTCTCACTCTCCTCTCACTCTCCTCCTCTGTCTCCTTTGCTGTCCACTTCTGCTCTTTCATCTAGGTGGAAGCCATGGACCACCAAAAGCAGCAGCGGGGGTCTGCAGCCCCTGGTCTGTCGCAGCAGCTCAAGGTGGATTTGCCGCCAGAGGAGACTACCACTACCACCACTGATATAAACCCGCTGAAAGACTCGGTGCTGCTCCTTGCCAAGGAGAAGAACAGTGAGGTGAGGTGGAGGCCTGCAAATACTCCAGTACCTACTAGCCATATTTTAAATAACGATTTGATAATCTTGAAACGGTAATAAAACAATAACTCAAACGCAACAATACAACAAATGTAGGCTATTTTATTAAAAGTAGTCAGCAGAATGAACTCATCACAAACTTTGTGACCTTAGTTAGCATACAACAGTAAAATATAACAAGTAGCCTTATTGTTTTTTTTTAATTAAAGGTCAAAAAGAATTAATCTGCAGATTTTCTTTTTAATGTCTCCTGTTCTGCAGTAGTTTTGAGGCTGTTTACATCCCACAAAACTGCTATTGTTTATATAGACCGTGTCGGATGGCTTCATACATACACCAAAATGTGATTTTGTTTTTTACAAAACGTGTTGTAAAACTCTACTTGCTTACCAGGACATCTATGGGTAGACACAGCTTTTCAGAACAACAGCTCTTGTTTATTTTCTGTTAACTTAAGCATTCAAGAGACTCCCAGTTAAACTCCAGTGTGGAAACATTAAATGAGTAAACATTCAGGTTCTCTGCTCTAAGGTGAATTGTACAGCATACAAGCATGAGCAAATAGATGACACATTATTTCTTAATAGTGTTAACAAAGTGCTTCATACATGTTCTGTAAAACATGCGCACAGTAGTGCAGGGTTTTCCCTGGGTTTTTTTGAGACCAAGGTTGCACATCCTGACAGCTGAGATTATTACTCTAGGTATTGTCCCTCCTCTGTTAAATATGAAAGGAGGCTGGAAATCACAGGACATGTCTGTTCTGTCCTGAAACGTGTGTTTCTCTTCTGTAAAACACATTCTACATCTCGGAGGCGACATCTTCCCGCACACAGCTTCCTCCACCTTTGGGGCAGAGCTGTGTGTGAATCAGTAGGAGAGACACAGCCCTAGGGGGAACTGGGACACAACGGGAGAAGCAGGTCTGAGCTGTGCGCCGCGGAGATGTCCGCACCAAATGCGCACCGTAAACGACGCCGTAGCGGTGCGCATTCGGTGTAGAGATGAGTTCATCTCCGTGGCGCACAGCTCAGACCTGCTTCTCCCATTGTGTCCCGGTTCCCCCTCGGGCTGTGTCTCTCCTACTGTTTCACACGGAGCTCTGTATGATGACGCGCGTCCGCATTGGAAGTAATGGGTCATATTTCCTCCATGCCAGACGTGTTACGGTTGCTGCCGAGACTGTTTGTGGGAGATCACGTTACCACCACGTGACTGAATCCTGCCCACTGATTGGCTTCTCAGGCAGGAATCTGGCGAATAAGGACTTTCATGCTCCTCTCCTTTTACCGTCTATTGTCTTCTTTTCGAGATAGTTTAAGTACTCGATAATGGAAAATTGCACATCGTCAAAACGACATTTACGATAATATCGGAGGTGATATATATCGCCCACCCCAGTCACATGGATATTCAGGCTCAAACATATATGGCTGACCATCATATTCTAAAGTCATCTTCCATATCCTCAAAATCATCTAAATATTCAGCCATTGCTGAGAAAATACTCACCGGTATGCTATGAAAACGTTGTGCCTCTGAGTTGATATTCCTTGGTTGATATAATCTACAGGAGTGCTCAAGACTACCTGTAAATACACTGAGCTCCAGACTACCTGTAAATACTTGCCTAATTATGTCAGTGCTGACTGGTATTTTGCATGTGCTTATCTCAGTTACAGGGCGAGACCTCGCCTGAAAAGTCAGAAGATCAGGAGGAGAGAGACGACACGGACGAGCTGGAAGAGGTGAGTACAGCGGATGTCGCACATTAAGAGAGATGCCACAGGTTCAGGTACTCAAATGGGTAGAGAGAGAGAGAGAGAGAGAGAAACGTCTTTGGCGTAAACACAAATTAGGGCTGTACACTTACTTTTTAGCTGGTAGTGCATATATTTAAAAAAAAAAGCTAAATGGATTAAATATTACCGACCCTGATAATGCCCCCGGGGTGCTTTTGAAAAGTATCTCCGCTGAACAGGACATCCCAGACCTGCAGTATCTGGAAAAACCACTACCTGATCAACTTTCCATCGTCCTACTCTAAAAGCATACAGGCTTTTTGCTCTTTTTGCCCCACAAAATGACACAAACAGGAAAGGCGGTGGCGAAAAGAAAGAGGCAAACATATAAGCTGTGAGCCTCCTTCGCCTCCAGCCTTTCCAAGCTGACCCAGAGGCGGTCGCGGCGCATCATCCTGTAGGAAATGCATCCGCCGCGGGCCGATCAGCACCGGGGAGAGCTCCCCAAACAACCCGGACCACTACTAGCTAACGTTAGCCATGATACACTGCATTAACTGGGACGATATTACACTTACCTTTCCATTGAGTATACAGCATGTTCATCACAAAGCCAGACTGTCCATTTGTAACCCTCCAGGCGTTTGTATGCTTTTAGAGTATGGCCATGGAAAGTTGATCAGGTACTTGTGTCCGGATACTGCAGGTCTGGGACGTCCTGTTCGGCGTAGATACATTTCAAAAGCACCCCGGGGGCATTATAAGGGTCGGTGATATTTAATCTATTCAGTTTTTTTTATATATATATATAAAGTCCAATGTTGTTGGAATTAAAGTGAGATGTGAACTCAGACGGCTTAAAATCTTCGGCGCTGGCCATTTTACTACCAAAATGTTATGCAGCTGTTCTCCTGGTCCACCGTGATCCACGTCTGCCCTCCTCCTGCACTGTCTACATGTAACGTACAGTCACGTTGTTTACGTTGTGTGTTTTAATTAATCCTGTAACACACACAGTGTGACCGCGGTACCAGCAGAGTGACAGAAATGCTCATTGTTAATGTGCAGAGGGACGAGACTACAGCTTTTTCTTTCATCCCCACAGTGACTCCTGACACTTAAATCTGAGATGCTTCTATACTGAAAAACTCTGACATGTCAAACCTTAGGGTGTGTTAGGGGACTCATTTATCCGTTTAACCATCATAACTATGACATCTGAAACTGTAAATGCAGCTGATCGATCGAAAAAAATTACCGCTCGAGTGAATTTACTTTCCGTCACTGAAAACAGGTACTTGAATGTAACTCGGTCAAAGTAAGACGTATCCTCAATATGTTTTGCAGTTCTGTTAGGTCATGCTACAAAGTTAGACATGTAAGACTTGTATGGGCTTGGAGAAAATCGCTTCGTTACTTTCGTTCCGCATCCGGCTCTCCTCTGCATCTACTCCACGAAAATCTGCTGATCACTGCCAAAATTGCAGCCGTTCGGTTTTGGGACTGTGTGACGTCCTCTCCCGTAGCTCTATAAGGACTGTATAGTGTTTTTTTTTTGTTTGTTTTGTCTTGTGTGTTTGTTTTATGTCCACACACAGGTATATGCACCAGGACCTCTCAGTGTTTAACATTAATTAATGAAACGAGGCGACCCGCCACAGTCTTTCACAGAAAAAGTATTACGTTTTTAACAGCGTTTCACCATCTCACAGCTCTGTCAGTCGGCGTGTTCAAATTACCACGCGATCGTTAGGGTTGGGCATCGTTTGGATTTTACCGATTCCGATCCCGATTTCGATCCTCTGTTTCGATTCCTGTTCTAAACGATTCTCGATTCCGATTCTTTGAGGTGCAGGTCAACAGGTCCAGTGTTGCCACAGTTACTTTGAAAAAGTAATCTGACTACTGACTACTCCTTTAAAAAGTAACTTCGTTAAGTTACTGACTACTTGATTTTAAAAGTTACTAAGTTAGATTACAAGTTACTTTATTAGTTACATTCAACAGCTGCATCAGACAATCGATTTTGCCAATACTCACTTTATTGATGTGCTTTTTTAACAGTAACATCTACAATGTATCCATTTTAAGTTGCACTTGAAAACTATGTCCTGATAGAAAATACATGTTTTTATATATAAAAAAATAAAGACAGTCTTTCTTGACTTCACTTAACTTAAATAACTGTTTGCATATTGTAATGGCAGTAACAACATGAATGAACATTTTATGAATATTGAACCGGCATTAGAGCAGCAAGGATTGGTTTTATGAAACAAATGAGCACAGTCCTCAAGTATGAGCGGCGTGATGACGAAGGGAGGGGGCGGGGCCAGCAAGCAGCGAGACATGTCTCCACTAAACACTCAAGAGAGTCTCTGCTCGCATTTCAGCACAGACTGAGTTAGCAGGAGCTCCGTGAAATCGAGAACTTGTCTTGTTTATTCACACGCTGCGCCTTTTCACCGTCACCGGACGGGACCTGCTCTTTTAATGTGGTTGTGCCATGCTGTGACTCTAAATGTTTTTTCAAGTTTGACGTTGTATTCTTGAAAGTATACAACACTTTATTGTTAACACAGAGTGTACAACGAACCTTTATGTTGCCATCTTTTGCTGAGATGAAGTCGAAATAATGCTTGTATTTCCAGCTGGAAAATGCGTATCTCTCCCCCTCCATTGTTTACGTTTCTGCCGGTATAGCGACTACACGCGACCGTCTGTGAAGGTGTCGGCTAACATACGTCACACCCCGAGACGCACGAAGAAAGCAGATCTTTTTTTTTACTGACAAAAATAGTAACGCGCCGTGTATTTGGATAAGTAACTTTAATCTGACTACTGGTTTGGCAATAGTAGCGCGTTAGATTACTCGTTACTGATCGTTCTATCGCGGAGTCTCCGCACGCCAGGCGGAGTAATACAAACAAACTAGTGCGGACGTTTAAGAACCGAAAAAAAAGGATCGCAATTCCAACAGCTTCTTAACGGTTCCAGAACCGGAGGTCAGGAACCGGTTCCTATTTGGAACCGGATCTCGATGCCCAACCCTAGCGATCGTATAGCACGCTTTTATTTTGCAGCCTGACAACACGTAGAAAGATGTTTAAACATGTAAAGAGAACACAATGTTAACCCCAAAAGCAAAATGGTACACACCACGTCATAGGGTCTAGTGAGTTGTGAGTCTTGCTTTACGAGAGTGGATGCACTGTGTAGAAGCAACAAAGCTTAATTAAAGTGATTTATAATTTGAGAATTAGGCCATTGACTGATTCATGACACATTTAGTTAAATACAGGGCATACTC
>JARXKY010000158.1:0-2500 GCA_029853015.1 Chelidonichthys spinosus
CGGGCGGATTCAATAAAATATTTCTATATTTAACCATCCCATATAAAAAAAAGGAGTATTCCGTATACAATTTTTCGAGAAACATTCATTTTTCTGGTAGGAGTTGAACTTGCAAAACCTCTGTCAAGCGCATGAACGTCACATCACCAGTCACAGTGGAAATGTGCCTTCAGACGTTGGAAAATGTCAACATGAGTCACAACGAATCTGGACTCCCTCACATGTGGTTAAATGTTGATAGTAGCTGTTTGTGACTCAACCACCCAATTTGAGGCTCTGAGTTGGGCCACTTTTATGTTGTTTACTCTATCTCTCTGAATTGCTGGATTCAATTAGTTAGCATGTTCTGCGGCTAATATGGATAGCTGACTCATTTCAAACTGCAGTAAAAGTTCTTTAAAGCATAGCGATGGTGGTATAGTGGTGAGCATAGCTGCCTTCCAAGCAGTTGACCCGGGTTCGAATCCCCTGCCATCGCAAGCCATTACTTCCCGTGAGAGCAGGATCTTGGCAGAAAGGCAGCAAATGTCCTTTGTATGCACCAAAATTGGTGGTGTTGTGGCTCAACTGCTTATGCACCTTTCACTTCTGCCCAACACAGTTTCAACGTAAAACTTTGGAAGCCATGTACAAGATATGCAGAAACTGTATAAAGGGTCAGATTACTTGCATTGCTCAAGCATCTTCTAAAATATGTAAAAGACAATGAAACATCAGGGGGGTTTGGTTCAGTGGTCGGCGGCAAGTTTTGCATGAATTTATCCAACAGCCATAATGGCCCTGTAACACAAGGAACAGTGCAGGCATTTTTAAGTGCTACCTGAAGTATCTCAAACCGGGAACTCTACCACTATATCATTGGTGGCCTTTCACTGGGAAAAGAGTCCCTCGTTGTCGGCAGGATTCGAAACCTGCGCGGGGAGACCCCAATGGATTTCTAGTCCATCGCCTTAACCACTCGGGCCCATGATAACACAAAAAGGAGTATTCCGTATACAATTTTTCGAGAAACATTCATTTTTTTCTGGTAGGAGTTGAACTTGCAAAACCTCTGTCAAGCGCATGAACGTCACATCACCAGTCACAGTGGAAATGTGCCTTCAGACGTTGGAAAATGTCAACATGAGTCACAACGAATCTGGACTCCCTCACATGTGGTTAAATGTTGATAGTAGCTGTTTGTGACTCAACCACCCAATTTGAGGCTCTGAGTTGGGCCACTTTTATGTTGTTTTACTCCATCTCTCTGAATTGCTGGATTCAATTAGTTAGCATGTTCTGCGGCTAATATGGATAGCTGACTCATTTCAAACTGCAGTAAAAGTTCTTTAAGCATAGCGATGGTGGTATAGTGGTGAGCATAGCTGCCTTCCAAGCAGTTGACCCGGGTTCGATTCCCGGCCATCGCAAGCCATTACTTCCCGTGAGAGCAAGATCTTGGCAGAAAGGCAGCAAATGTCCTTTGTATGCACCAAAATTGGTGGTGTTGTGGCTCACCTGCTTATGCACCTTTCACTTCTGCCCAACACTGTTTCAACGTAAAACTTTGGAAGCCATGTACAAGATATGCAGAAACTGTATAAAGGGTCAGATTACTTGCATTGCTCAAGCATCTTCTAAAATATGTAAAAGACAATGAAACATCAGGGGGGTTTGGTTCAGTGGTCGGCGGCAAGTTTTACATGAATTTATCCAACAGCCATAATGGCCCTGTAACACAAGGAACAGTGCAGGCATTTTTAAGTGCTACCTGAAGTATCTCAACCGGCAACTCTACCACTATATCATTGGTGGCCTTTCACTGGTGAAAAAAGTCCGTCGTTGTCGGCAGGATTCGAACCTGTGCGGGGAGACCCCAATGGATTTCTAGTCCATCGCCTTAACCACTCGGCCACGACAACACAAAAAGGAGTATTCCGTATACAATTTTTCGAGAAACATTCATTTCTCTGGTAGGAGTTCCATCCATCCATTTTCTACCGCTTATCCTGTATTGAGGGTCGCGGGGGGGCTGGAGCCAATCCCAGCTGTCATTGGGCGGAGGCAGGGTACACCCTGGACAGGACGCCAGTCTATCACAGGGCTGACATGTAGAGACAAACAACCATTCACGCTCACATTCACACCTACGGGCAATTTAGAGTCACCAATTAACCTATCCCCATCCTGCATGTCTTTGGACTGTGGGAGGAAGCCGGAGAACCCGGAGAGAACCCACGCTTACACGGGGAGAACATGCCAACTCCACACAGAAGGAACCCAGGCCGACCCGGGGATCGAACCCAGGACCCTATTGCTGTGAGGCGAGAGTGCTACCCACTACACCACCGTGCAGCCCTCTGGTAGGAGTTGAACTTGCAAAACCTCTGTCAAGCGCATGAACGTCACATCACCAGTCACAGTGGAAATGTGCCTTCAGACGTTGGAAAATGTCAACATGAGTCACAACGAATCTGGACTCCCTCACATGTGGTTAAATGTTGATAGTAGCTGTTTGTGA
>JARXKY010000158.1:22500-27343 GCA_029853015.1 Chelidonichthys spinosus
AACCTCAGCTGTCATTAAGCATAAGCAATCACATATTTAGAACAGATCAAAACGGATTATTAAAACGAAAACATTTCTTTTAAAGCCCATGTTTTTACTGATACCACTTTCAAAAAATTAAACAATGGGATAAATAGCCTTAGATGACAACTAATAATTACACATTAAAATGTGAAAGAATCATAAATACAAGCAGAAATGTGTGTTTGCAAATTAACTAAAGGCAAAAATGTGTAATTGCTTTTGTTTTTGTCCGATGGGTGTGACAGAACTGGAACAAAAATGAAAGCACCTGTTGAGATAATCATCGTTCCACTGTGGTTGGTCAGATGTTTATTCATTCCCCTATTTAAACAGATGCTTTGACAGTTATCAAGTCTTGATGATGGCAGACTTGCTTATTTTGAAGGAACAATACGCGCGTGTCAGACGTGAGCGCGTTTTCAGGGACCGCAGGGATCTCTGTGTCACCTCCACCGCTTATGCCACAGATCGACTCCGACCCAATTAAGGAGGCAATTTTTTCCTCTGTCCCCGTCAAGATCAGGCTGGAGTCTGTTTGGCCTCCTCCAGTCTGCCTGATGCTGCGATGTTTAAACGCAGCAACGCGTTTCTTGGTGGCCAGCTTCATATCCGACCATTTTTTCTTGACCTAAATGTAAAGAATTGTTTTGATCAGTTAACAGACATAAGCTTTTAGGCTGCGGATGAAAAGATTCATTTAAGTTGTTAGGCATGGGTTAAGTTATTGAGAATTATATTCAAACCTCAGCTGGAGTCCGTTCCTCTGCGGCAACGCTGTTTACTGCCTCCGTTATCTTTTTCCAGACAGCGTTTTTGTGAGCCCCTTTTATGCCACCGTTCAGGCTGCCAAAAAGCACTGTCTTGTTGTGTTCCACCTCCGATGTCAGGATGCCGATCTCCGTGTCAGAAAAGTTTCTTTTCTTACCCATGTTTTGTCTCTCCATGTTTGACCTCAGTGGGCGAGGCCTCCGAAACAGGAATATTTATGGGCGTAACATGTTAATGACGATCGAATTCAGCCGCCGCATTTATCAAGGCCCGCTCATTCGTACGCTGGGATTGGTCAGATACGAACGTTTCATAAATCGCACGTGTGTCCTGTCGTAAGACCAAATCTGCGCTCAGATCTGCGCCCGTTTTCACGCAAGATTGATAAATGAGGCCCAATGAAACATCAGGGGGGTTTGGTTCAGTGGTCGGCGGCAAGTTTTGCATGAATTTATCCAACAGCCATAATGGCCCTGTAACACAAGGAACAGTGCAGGCATTTTTAAGTGCTACCTGAAGTATCTCAACCGGGAACTCTACCACTATATCATTGGTGGCCTTTCACTGGTGAAAAGAGTCCCTCGTTGTCGGCAGGATTCGAACCTGCGCGGGGAGACCCCAATGGATTTCTAGTCCATCGCCTTAACCACTCGGCCACGACAACACAAAAAGGAGTATTCCGTATACAATTTTTCATGAAACATTCATTTCTCTGGCAGAAGTTGAACTTGCAAAACCTCTGTCAAGCGCATGAACGTCACATCACCAGTCACAGTGGAAATGTGCCTTCAGACGTTGGAAAATGTCAACATGAGTCACAACGAATCTGGACTCCCTCACATGTGGTTAAATGTTGATAGTAGCTGTTTGTGACTCAACCACCCAATTTGAGGCTCTGAGTTGGGCCACTTTTATGTTGTTTACTCTATCTCTCTGAATTGCTGGATTCAATTAGTTAGCATGTTCTGCGGCTAATATGGATAGCTGACTCATTTCAAACTGCAGTAAAAGTTCTTTAAGCATAGCGATGGTGGTATAGTGGTGAGCATAGCTGCCTTCCAAGCAGTTGACCCGGCTTCGATTCCCGGCCATCGCAAGCCATTACTTCCCGTGAGAGCAAGATCTTGGCAGAAAGGCAGCAAATGTCCTTTGTATGCACCAAAATTGGTGGTGTTGTGGCTCAACTGCTTATGCACCTTTCACTTCTGCCCAACACAGTTTCAACGTAAAACTTTGGAAGCCATGTACAAGATATGCAGAAACTGTATAAAGGGTCAGATTACTTGCATTGCTCAAGCATCTTCTAAAATATGTAAAAGACAATGAAACATCAGGGGGGTTTGGTTCAGTGGTCGGCGGCAAGTTTTGCATGAATTTATCCAACAGCCATAATGGCCCTGTAACACAAGTTACAGTGCAGGCATTTTTAAGTGCTACCTGAAATATCTCAACCGGGAACTCTACCACTATATCATTGGTGGCCTTTCACTGGTGAAAAGAGTCCCTCGTTGTCGGCAGGATTCGAACCTGCGCGGGGAGACCCCAATGGATTTCTAGTCCATCGCCTTAACCACTCGGCCACGACAACACAAAAAGGAGTATTCCGTATACAATTTTTCATGAAACATTCATTTCTCTGGCAGAAGTTGAACTTGCAAAACCTCTGTCAAGCACATGAACGTCACATCACCAGTCACAGTGGAAATGTGCCTTCAGACGTTGGAAAATGTCAACATGAGTCACAACGAATCTGGACTCCCTCACATGTGGTTAAATGTTGATAGTAGCTGTTTGTGACTCAACCACCCAATTTGAGTCTCTGAGTTGGGCCACTTTTATGTTGTTTACTCTATCTCTCTGAATTGCTGGATTCAATTAGTTAGCATGTTCTGCGGCTAATATGGATAGCTGACTCATTTCAAACTGCAGTAAAAGGTCTTTAAGCATAGCGATGGTGGTATAGTGGTGAGCATAGCTGCCTTCCAAGCAGTTGACCCGGGTTCGATTCCTGGCCATCGCAAGCCTTTACTTCCCGTGAGAGCAAGATCTTGGCAGAAAGGCAGCAAATGTCCTTTGTATGCACCAAAATTGGTGGTGTTGTGGCTAAACTGCTTACAGCACCTTTCATTTCTGCCCAACACAGTTTCAACATAAAATTTTAGAAGCCATGTACAAGTTATGCAGAAACTGTGTAAAGGGTCAGATTACTTGCATTGCTCAAGCATCTTCTATAATATGTAAAAGACAATGAAACATCAGGCGCTGTGTGCTGCACAGGCGTCAAAACACGCGGGTGTGACGCGTTCAGTTGATAGTTGCGCAAGTAATATGAAACGTCTCTCTCTCTCCCTCTCCAGGAAAACAAGATGTAAAACAAACAAATATTAAAAACACTTCAGAAAAAACTGTATGCATAAAGGAACACTATATACACACACAAGTACCTACACTATATACAAGTATATACAATATATACAACTCCCTGCCCAGGGACCACAGATTCACAGGATTTTATTTTGCTGCTCTCTGTTCTGCCAATCACTCATCGAGGGATTTGCCATGTCCGGCACGTGGACAGAAGGTGGCACTGCCATGGCGACTACGCCCAAAGTCCTTGGTTTTGGGCTGCCCACATTGGCTGCAGGTATTGTAGGTGACCCCCCTTGTGTATTTCCTTTTCAGTGCTCCACTCTCCTCCTCAAGGGCCCGACGGTGCCTGTTCCTCTGTGTGAATCGGGACACAGGAGCAGCTGGAGCAGGAACAAGCGGAGCTGGGCCTGCACTGGATGTTGAGGCGCAAGAAGCTGCAGGCAACATCCAATGAGCAGAGTCAGGTGCAGTGGGGGCAGGTGTGATGTGGCGCTCCCTGGTGGCAGCAGCCGGGCGTCGGGCTGGCCGCAGATCAGGAGCCTGCCCCTTCAGATTTGGAGGGAGGACAAATTCATAGTGTGGGCCTGATGTTTGAGGAAGGAGCTGCAGTTGCTCCTTCGGTGGTGGAAGCTGGACAGGTGCCACAGGAATCAGGTTGGTTGGAGCAACTCCCTGAGAAAGGACACTCAGCTCCGGATTTTTATTATGCCGTTGAAACCTGAGAGAAGATCATTTGTGTTATATATGTATTCAATAGAGAACTATTCAGACACTTTGTGGTTAATCATTTGTTAAACAGCAACTGTGTGTGTGCATGCGTCCATGTGTGAATGGGTGTGCATGTATGAGTTTAAGTGTGTATGTGGTGAAGATGTCATGCATATGATTGTTTACTTGCACTCTTCAATGGATTCCTAATTGATTTTTATATAACTGTATTTACTGTAGGGCTGCACGGTGGTGTAGTGGGTAGCCTCACAGCAAGAGGGTCCCGGGTTCGATTCCCGGGTCGGCTCGCCCAATGATAGCTGGGATTGGCTCCAGCCCCCCTGCGACCCTAAAATACAGTAGAAATACGGTAGAAAATGGATGGACATCCATCCATCCATCCATTTTCTACCGCTTATCCTGTATTCAAGGTCGCGGGGGGGCTGGAGCCGATCCCAGCTATCATTGGGCGAAGGCAGGGTACACCCTGGACAGGTTGCCAGTCTATCACAGGTCTGACATGTAGAGACAAACAACCATTCACTCTCACATTCACACCTACGGGCAATTTAGAGTCACCAATTAACCTATCCCCATCTTGCATGTCTTTGGACTGTGGGAGGAAGCCGGAGAACCCGGAGAGAACCCACGCTTACACGGGGAGAACATGCAAACTCCACACAGAAGGAACCCGGGCCAACCCGGGAATCGAACCCCCCTCTTGCTGTGAGGCGAGAGTGCTACCCACTACACCACCGTGCAGCCCATGGATGGATGTATTTACTGTAACTATGTATACCTATTGTGAAGCACATTGAGTCTGCTTTGTGCATGAAATGCACCTTATAAATAAAATTGAATTGAATTGAATTAAATAATGTGCCTGATCTACCATTGAACGAGTGTCCGTTGATTAATCTCAAAGAGCTGGATCTTTGTCCCCTGCATTACCCTTGGACAGGTGAGCACTAAA
>JARXKY010000159.1:0-11528 GCA_029853015.1 Chelidonichthys spinosus
GATATTCTTTCATTTCTGTGTGAATCCAGTGACTTTGAACACAAAATGGCGTCTAAACATCAAATAAGTGCAAAACAATGCTTTTACAAGTTTAATGTGGGGAAAAGACTGTAACGGTTGTTTCACGCAGGAAAGAGGCTTTTAAGCTGTTATCTGCAGGTAACAGGCGTTTTAACCACAATTGCAGTGTCAGTTGTCAAAAAAGCTGCATTCTTCAATGTCCCACCCATATCAACACATTTAAGACATAACGCACTCTGGAGTGGATATTCTTTTGTTTCTGTGTGAATCCAGTGACTTTGAACACAAAATGGCGTCTAAACATCATATAAGTGCAAAACAATGCTTTTACAAGTTTAATGTGTGGAAAAGACTTTAATGGTTGTTTCACGCAGGAAAGAGGCTTTTAAGCTGTTATCTGCAGGTAAACAGGCGGTTTTAACCACAATTGCAGTGTCAGTTGTCAAATAAGCTGCATTCTTCAATGTCCCACCCATATCAACACATTAAAGACATAACAGCACTCTGGGTGGATATTTCTTTCATTTCTGTGTGAATCCAGTGACTTTGAACACAAAATGGCGTCTAAACATCAAATAAGTGCAAAACAATGCTTTTACAAGTTTAATGTGGGGAAAAGACTGTAATAGTTGTTTCACGCAGGAAAGAGGCTTTTAAGCTGTTATCTGCAGGTAACAGGCGTTTTAACCACAATTGCAGTGTCAGTTGTCAAATAAGCTGCATTCTTCAATGTCCCACCCATATCAACACATTTAAGACATAACAGCACTCTGGAGTGGATATTCTTTCATTTCTGTGTGAATCCAGTGACTTTGAACAGAAAATGGCGTCTAAACATCAAATAAGTGCAAAACAATGCTTTTACAAGTTTAATGTGGGGAAAAGACTGTAACGGTTATTTCACGCAGGAAAGAGGCTTTTAAGCTGTTATCTGCAGGTAACAGGCGTTTTAACCACAATTGCAGTGTCAGTTGTCAAATAAGCTGCATTCTTCAATGTCCCACCCATATCAACACATTTAAGAACATAACAGCCACTCTGGAGTGGATATTCTTTCGTTTCTGTGTGAATCCAGTGACTTTGAACACAAAATGGCGTCTAAACATCAAAATAAGTGCAAAACAAGCTTTTACAAGTTTAATTGTGGGGAAAAGACTGTAATAGTTGTTTCACGCAGGAAAGAGGCTTTTAAGCTGTTATCTGCAGGTAACAGGCGTTTTAACCACAATTGCAGTGTCAGTTGTCAAATAAGCTGCATTCTTCAATGTCCCACCCATATCAACACATTTAAGACATAACAGAACTCTGGAGTGGATATTCTTTTGTTTCTGTGTGAATCCAGTGACTTTGAACACAAAATGGCGTCTAAACATCAAATAAGTGCAAAACAATGCTTTTACAAGTTTAATGTGTGGAAAAGACTGTAATGGTTGTTTCACGCAGGAAAGAGGCTTTTAAGCTGTTATCTGCAGGTAACAGGCGTTTTAACCACAATTGCAGTGTCAGTTGTCAAATAAGCTGCATTCTTCAATGTCCCACCCATATCAACACATTTAAGACATAACAGCACTCTGGAGTGGATATTCTTTGTTTCTGTGTGAATCCAGTGACTTTTGAACACAAAAATGGGCGTCTAAACATCAAATAAGTGCAAAACAATGCTTTTACAAGTTTAATGTGGGGAAAAGACTGTAATAGTTGTTTCACGCAGGAAAGAGGCTTTTAAGCTGTTATCTGCAGGTAACAGGCGTTTTAACCACAATTGCAGTGTCAGTTGTCAAATAAGCTGCATTCTTCAATGTCCCCCCCATATCAACACATTTAAGACATAACAGAATCTGGAGTGGATATTCTTTTGTTTCTGTGTGAATCCAGTGACTTTGAACACAAAAATGGCGTCTAAACATCAAATAAGTGCAAAAACAATGCTTTTACAAGTTTAATGGGTGGAAAAAGACTGTAATGGTTGTTTCACGCAGGGAAAGAGGCTTTTAAGCTGTTATCTGCAGGTAACAGGCGTTTTAACCACAATTGCAGTGTCAGTTGTCAAATAAGCTGCATTCTTCAATGTCCCACCCAATATCAACACATTTAAGACATAACAGCACTCTGGAGTGGATATTATTTTGTTTCTGTGTGAATCCAGTGACTTTGAACACAAAATTGGGGTCTAAACATCAAATAAGTGCAAAACAATGCTTTTACAATTTTAATGTGGGGAAAAGACTGTAATAGTTGTTTCACGCAGGAAAGAGGCTTTTAAGCTGTTATCTGCAGGTAACAGGCGTTTTAACCACAATTGCAGTGTCAGTTGTCAAATAAGCTGCATTCTTCAATGTCCCACCCATATCAACACATTTAAGACATAACAGCACTCTGGAGTGGATATTCTTTCATTTCTGTGTGAATCCAGTGACTTTGAACAAAAATGGCGTCTAAAACATCAAATAAGTGCAAAAAAATGCTTTTACAAGTTTAATGTGGGGAAAAGACTGTAATAGTTGTTTCACGCAGGAAAGAGGCTTTTAAGCTGTTATCTGCAGGTAAACAGGCGTTTTAACCACAATTGCAGTGTCAGTTGTCAAATAAGCTGCATTCTTTTCCAATGTCCCACCCATATCAACCACATTTAAGACATAACAGCACTCTGGAGTGGATATTCTTTCGTTTCTGTGTGAATCCCAGTGACTTTGAACACAAAATGGCGTCTAAACATCAAATAAGTGCAAAACAATGCTTTTTACAAGTTTAATGTGGGGAAAAGACTGTATTGGTTGTTGGGGGGGGGTGGTCGAGGGAGGGTGCTAGTGGGTCATGCTATGTAGAGTCAAGGTGAAGTCTGAAAAGGTGAGTCTTGAGCCTTTTTCGGAAGATGGCAAATGACTCTGCTGTCCTGACATTGGTCGGGAGTTCGTTCCACCACTGAGGCGCCAGAACAGAGAAGAGTCTGGACATTGCTGAGCGACATTTGCTTGATTTCAGCGATGGTGGTACCAGCCGGGCCAGCTGAAGTAAAAGAGCGAAGTGCTCGCTTCGGGGCATGAGGTTTTGACCAGTGTTTGAAGGTAGAAGGGTGCCGTTCCATTGATGGCCATGAAGGCCAAGTGTCATCAACTTGAATTGGATGCGTGCTGCAACAGGGAGCCAGTGGAGGTCACGGAGGAGGGGGATCACGTGGGAGAATTTGGGTAGATTGAAGATAAGGGCGTGCTGCGGCATTCTGGATACGCTGTAATGGTTTAATCGCAGAGGCCGGGGAGTCTGGCCAGGAGAGAGTTGCAGTAGTCAAGGCGGGAGATGACCAGTGCTTGGACCAAGAGCTGCGTTGCATCCTTTGTGAGGAGGGTCCGAATCCTGCGGATATTGTAGAGGGCGAATGAACACAATGACTTTGAACACAAAATGGTGTCTAAACATCAAATAAGTGCAAAACAATGCTTTTACAAGTTTAATGTGGGGAAAAGACTGTAATGGTTGCAATTCGTGGTCCAAATTTCCCGAGCAGTCCGGCGGACGTGACGTCAAATGACGCTGAATGCGCGTACTCGACGGCTTGGAGCCCGGAAAAAGACAAGCGCGGTTGATTCAAGTACTGTATGTGTAGTAATGGACTCTGCTTCGGCTGGAAAATGACCCACCACCACACAAAGTCCACTAAAATGTAATATCAAGAAGAAAACGAAGGTTTTATCAGCGGCAAGTCGTGAGTCAAAACGAAGTTATGACCAAAGCCGGGCTGGCACCCGGATAAACATTGGATATGCGTTTGACTCATGGAGATGCTGACATGGCTAATTTCCTAGTAACCAGGTAAGAATACATTGCAGGTCATGTTTTACGGCTTGATTTTGAAAATCTTATGAGATCACCGAGGACTCGGAATGAGGCTAAAGTGCAAAGTAGAGTTAGCTGCTAACATGTAACTTAGTCCAACGCTGTGTTAACACTGAATAATTACAGACTGCGCATTGTCCACGGTCCTTTAGTCTGAAACCGAATAGTTATAAATATGTCCCTTTATATATGGGACCGCAAGCCCAACTGTTATCCGGGAGGTGACGTTAGCAGCTGGCTGTAGCAACAGGCTAACGATTTGTTCGTGTCTGTGTAGTCATATTAGCCGCTAGCTACACACAGCTCCCCGGCTCCCCGGCTGCTTCGTGAGTGTAGGGGATAAAGCTATATCATACACACAGCACCGGCTCCCGTCTCGTTCCCGTCCCCGGGATATACAGTATTTAGGGGGTACAGTAACTGTATTTACAGGCTGTGTGTTAGGGGCTATTGTGTTGACGTGTTGATGATACTGTTGTGATGTAGCTGAATAAAAGGCATTTAGAGCTAACCGTGAAGTGCACAATCGCATGTAAACAAGCTCAGAGAGAGAGCTTTCAGCATTTATTTTTTTGGACTTGTGTTGTACCTTCCACACAAGATTGCTCCAGACATTATACATTGCGTTGTATGTAAAGCAGAAGAAATTGTTTGTAAAAATGAAGCGCACAATATTACCGAACGACTGAGACGCGTATTTTCATATTATTATTGTTGCAGGCAAACATTGTATGGCCATAGTTGTTCTGGCCACAGAGAAAAGACATCAAGGTAGCAAAGTCACAGCCAGCTTGCTGACTCAGACTGTAACTTTTTAAAATATTGCTGTTTTCCAGCTACCAGAAGAAGCAAACTCCTGAAGCAGCTACTCAGGGAAGTAAGGAGATGAGAACATCAACACCCAGCAAGCGGACAGCTGCTAAAATCTCTCATCGATTATCACCAATCGAACCAATGTCTGAGGGGTTAGTATGTTTTCAGGAATTTCAATCTTTTCAGAATATAGACAAAACATTGAAAAATATTATAATATAAAATAACATGAATTGCTGACATGTATTTAGCCACACTTCCCAACTACACACACACACACACCACTGGTTACACTGGTGACATTATCTTGACAGGGGAGATATTGTAATGGCTGGAGTTGGAGCATTGGTATGTGTTCTAACGCTACTGTTCTCTTCTCTCCATAAAGGCCTCAGCTACATGATCCAGAGATGTGAGCAAGAGAAGAGAGAAGACAAGACCGTCTTATTTACCAGACATTTATTTTATTATAAACATATAAAAAATAAATACAAATTAAAACTGCGAGCAGTATCGTGACGGGCCCGAGCTCATATGCGGTCGTGGAGTGCCTGCGGTCACAGGGCAGTGTCGTGGACGCTGCCCTTGGAGCGGCCGCCTCTCCCGGCGCAAGTCCAGAACAAGCGATTGACACCGAATGGCATCCGTCTGTCACGTGCGGTCGTGGAGTGCCTGCATACACGCGGCAGCGCGACGGCCGCCTACCCGTGCAGCAGCCACCTCCTCGTGGCGGCAGCTTAGACACAAGCGATTGACATTCAAAGCCACCCTGTCTGGTCAATACACACATGTTCATGCCTTCCTGAAAACTCTCCTCCTCCCCCTAGTGTGTCCTCTCCTCCTCCCCCTGTGTCCTCCTTGCAAGCTGAAATGAGAGGAATCAGTTATAAAAATAATCAGGTGTGGCTTTAACTTGGAAAAAGTCACAAAATCAATGACATTTCCTGTTGCCAGTAGGTGGCGCTCTGACAGAGTGAATATCACAGTCCAGATGTGTTCAGGAAGGAACTGTAATCAAGTGTGCAATGTTTGAAGCAGCTCTGAGAACAAAACACTGAAGTTATAATAGTTTGGATGTTAATGAGAGTTCAGCTGACAGCTGTATGAGATGCATGTAAAGTGTGCCATCTCTCCTCCTCTCTGTGTTCCAGGCTGAAATGAGAGGAATTTAAAAAAAGGAATTTAAAAGTGGCATGACTGTTGATCTGGTGTGAAGCAGACTGCAGCTGCATGTGAGAGTCACAGACTCTCCATGTGTTACTGATGGATCTCTGACTCCCCCTGGTGGTCGCTGGGCCCCATGTGTCTGTCTCCCTATGCTCCCTGAGTGAAAACTGAGTGAAAAAGTGGCTGAATTACACACTTGGCGAAAAAAACATTTTTTTTGCCCACTTTATGATAACTTTAGACGGTGGGGTCCAAGAGGCTTTTTTGTACATCTCCACCTGGGCTATCCAGGAGAAAATATTTTCATGGCTCTACGACCTACCTAGAGGGGGGGCTGCAGCTCCAGAAAACGGGCATAAAATCGGGCACATTTCATGTCGCCATTAGGTGGCGCTCTACCCGTGAGTTAAAATTGCAGTGCAGTTGTGTTCAGGACGTGACTCTTAAAAGCATGAATATTTTGGAGCAGATCGGAGAAGAAACGGGTGAAGTTATAACAGTTTTGATGCCAATGGCGAAGGATGAAAATAGTAGCGCAGTCAAGGCGTCGTTGTGGCCCGCCCCTAAATATTCTGCAGATGTTTTGATAACTTTTTCTCCTTAAGGCCTTTCCAACAACATATCAAATTTTGGTATCGATTGGAGCAACGGTATAATCAGTTGTTGATTTTGTGTGACCCCTGTGAATGGCCCAAAAACAGGCAAAAAAACGGCCAAAAACTGCACTTTTTGGAAATTTTGTGGCATCGCCAAAAACATTACCCGATTTTGATGAAACTTGACATGCATGTTCTTTCAAGCGATGCCAACAAAGGTTTCGAGTTTCGTAATTTTAGGGGCAAAGGTTATAGAGTTATGCTAATTGCATTTTGGTAGCCCCACCCCCTCTAATGTTCATTGGCCAATATCTTCTGATAACATGCATATTTTTCGAAACCTTTTTTGGACCACCCCCCTCAGCTAGGTCCAAAGAGTATATCTACCAAATTTCGTCCAAATCGGACCAACGCTTTCCGAGAAATGGGGCAACTTCCTCTTTTTCATAAAATCCAAGATGGCGGAAAATTTTGCCAGGCGGACTTTGGTGCTCCAAGAGGCTTTTTTGTAGAGGAATTGTAATGCACATGTTTGAAAAAGTTTCATGTCAATCGGAGTTACAGTGCGGCGGGGCTGGCGAATCTCCACTCTAGGTGGCGCTAGCGAGCAACTTTTTCGTGTCCGAATGCAACGACGCCAAATTCTTCAATTTTTCACCAGGCCTTATAGACACTCCAATTTTCGTTAGTTTTTTTTTCATGCTCAGACCCCCAAAACGCAGGTCGAAGGCGTGAAAGAATAATAAAAAAAAACATTCGAAAAACAATAGGGCTTCGCAGCCCGACGTTGTCGGCGCTCGGGCCCTAATAAAACTATGTACATACTGCAAATTTGAAAAATACTTTGTTTTTCTGTAAACTTTGAAAATAAATATAAACATATAGACTGTACATAAATGGTTTTTATTTTTGGATGAAATCTTTGGCTGAAAAAGCCAAAGCTACCAGAAGAAGCAAACTCCTGAAGCAGCTACTCAGGGAAGTAAGGAGATGAGAACATCAACACCCAGCAAGCGGACAGCTGCTAAAATCTCTCATCGATTATCACCAATCGAACCAATGTCTGAGGGGTTAGTATGTTTTCAGGAATTTCAATCTTTTCAGAATATAGACAAAACATTGAAAAAATATTATAATATAAAATAACATGAATTGCTGACATGTATTTAGCCACACTTCCCAACTACACACACACACACACCACTGGTTACACTGGTGACATTATCTTGACAGGGAAGATATTCTAATGGCTGAAGTTGGAGCATTGGTATGTGTTCTAACGCTACTGTTCTCTTCTCTCCATAAAGGCCTCAGCTACATGATCCAGAGATGTGAGCAAGAGAAGAGAGAAGACAAGACCGTCTTATTTACCAGACATTTTTTTATTATAAACATATAAAAAATAAATACAAAATAAAACTTTGTACATACTGCAAAATTTGAAAAATACTTTGTTTTTTCTGTTAAACTTTGAAAATAAATATAAACATATAGACTGTACATAAATGGTTTTTATTTTTGGATGAAATCTTTGGCTGAAAAAATGTTATTTTTTGAGGAATTGTAGAAATTGTCAGTCCGGCACCCTAAATGGAGCTTCCTTGTAACCTGTGTAATTCGCAAAAGGGTCAGGGAATTTGGCCCGGTGCGAAAAACAGCAGCCTCGGTATCGGCCTCCGGTTCCCTCTTCCCAGACGCCCAAGCTGCCATATCGTAAATTGCCGGTAGGCAGCAAACCGAAACTCTCTGTTATCGCTGCCCACATCTTGGCTGTCCTCCAGAGCGAAGATGTCGTTCCACGTCATCCTGACCAGACGCAGTGTACCCTCATCCAGGGAAGTACATCTCCAGTGGGCACTCCTGCTCAAGACACTGGTCCGGTTGCCTGCCAACAGCAAAAGTTCTCCATTTGGGTTGGCATGTGTCCGGCAGTTCAGGCAGGTGCACCAAGCAGGCAGCCCTCTATCTGGAACATGTGTGCCACTTCTTCTAGAGTCAATTCCAAATCCTGAAACAAAAACATTGAGAACAATAATAATAAGAATAACTTTAGTAATCCTCAAAGGGATGTTATGATTTTATTTGATGTTATTTTTATTCTGATTCAACTTGGTATAATACCAGTTATGACATATTGACATTTCTGTTTTTCTTGTATTTACTTTGTTTTCATCAGTGCTATTCATACCATTTATATTGTCTTATAATGGAAATGGCACATAACACTTGGCTTGAGACATTGAATCATACTACTGCTGTTACATGATAATGACTGTACACTTATGTCAGCTTGTTAGCAAGCTTTATCCAATGTTAAAATATTAGCTATGTTGGTCAGAAATTAGCTGCAGCCACAAAGCCAAATGCTCTTCAAATACCATAACGTTGGTGGCAGGCACATTAGCTTCACTCACCGTCACAAAACAATGGTTATTGCTAGCTCGTTATTCACCGTGGCTGGTGAAGTTTGAACTTTAGTAACCATTTGGCCAGTGTAAGGTAAACGTACTTTACATTACAACTGTCATTTTGCTGAATGAATGCGCTAATGTTGTCAAAGAAACATCCTAAAGTTACACTAAAATAAACACTTTGTTTACTTACTTCGTCGCTTGACATGATGTTGTTCGCAGGATGTATGCTACCAACGCAAGTTCCGCGGAGGCATGTGTGGAGGTCTTGTAGTAAACAGTCACGTGAACAGCGAGTAAATAAATAACCGTGGTCACAGCATCAGCTGCACTGAAGAGTTCATGCTCGCTCCCGCGCCGGCTTGGCAGATGGCTGCAGTTACCCTAACGGCCGTTGTGTCACTGTTGAGTCTTATTTCTTGATCCTGCCCTAAGTTCCTTAAAGCTGTTATCTGCAGGTAACAGGCGTTTTAACCACAATTGCAGTGTCAGTTGTCAAATAAGCTGCATTCGTCAATGTCCCACCCATATCAACACATTTAAAGACATAAACAGCACTCTGGAGTGGATATTCTTTCATTTCTGTGTGAATCCAGTGACTTTGAACACAAAATGGCGTCTAAACATCAAATAAGTGCAAAACAATGCTTTTACAAGTTTAATGTGGGGAAAAGACTGTAACGGTTGTTTCACGCAGGAAAGAGGCTTTTAAGCTGTTATCTGCAGGTAACAGGCGTTTTAACCACAATTGCAGTGTCAGTTGTCAAAAAAGCTGCATTCTTCAATGTCCCACCCATATCAACACATTTAAGACATAACAGCACTCTGGAGTGGATATTCTTTTGTTTCTGTGTGAATCCAGTGACTTTGAACACAAAATGGCGTCTAAACATCATATAAGTGCAAAACAATGCTTTTACAAGTTTAATGTGTGGAAAAGACTTTAATGGTTGTTTCACGCAGGAAAGAGGCTTTTAAGCTGTTATCTGCAGGTAACAGGCGTTTTAACCACAATTGCAGTGTCAGTTGTCAAATAAGCTGCATTCTTCAATGTCCCACCCATATCAACACATTAAAGACATAACAGCACTCTGGAGTGGATATTCTTTCATTTCTGTGTGAATCCAGTGACTTTGAACACAAAATGGCGTCTAAACATCAAATAAGTGCAAAACAATGCTTTTACAAGTTTAATGTGGGGAAAAGACTGTAACGGTTATTTCACGCAGGAAAGAGGCTTTTAAGCTGTTATCTGCAGGTAACAGGCGTTTTAACCACAATTGCAGTGTCAGTTGTCAAATAAGCTGCATTCTTCAATGTCCCACCCATATCAACACATTAAAGACATAACAGCACTCTGGAGTGGATATTCTTTCATTTCTGTGTGAATCCAGTGACTTTGAACACAAAATGGCGTCTAAACATCAAATAAGTGCAAAACAATGCTTTTACAAGTTTAATGTGGGGAAAAGACTGTAACGGTTGTTTCACGCAGGAAAGAGGCTTTTAAGCTGTTATCTGCAGGTAACAGGCGTTTTTAACCACAATTGCAGTGTCAGTTGTCAAATAAGCTGCATTCTTCAATGTCCCACCCATATCAACACATTTAAGACATAACAGCACTCTGGAGTGGATATTCTTTCGTTTCTGTGTGAATCCAGTGACTTTGAACACAAAATGGCGTCTAAACATCAAATAAGTGCAAAACAATGCTTTTACAAGTTTAATGTGGGGAAAAGACTGTAATAGTTGTTTCACGCAGGAAAGAGGCTTTTAAGCTGTTATCTGCAGGTAACAGGCGTTTTAACCACAATTGCAGTGTCAGTTGTCAAATAAGCTGCATTCTTCAATGTCCCACCCATATCAACACATTTAAGACATAACAGAACTCTGGAGTGGATATTCTTTTGTTTCTGTGTGAATCCAGTGACTTTGAACACAAAATGGCGTCTAAACATCAAATAAGTGCAAAACAATGCTTTTACAAGTTTAATGTGTGGAAAAGACTGTAATGGTTAGGGTTAGGGGGAGAAAAGGGTTTGTGGACTCCGACGCTGCAAAGCAGCGGCGGAGTCCGATGCACTGTCCATCTACAGCTTTTCCTCCCGAGGACGACCCATCCCTCGTCGCAGCGGAGGCAGCGGCCACCTCTCCTTCAGTCCTCCTAAGGCAAAATGCTTTGGGTTACACAGACATATTGCAAACACCATATATCAAACAGTTCCCGATATCCATACAGTATTGTGTCTTAGTGTTGTCGTGAAAAACTGTTTTATTATAAAAATAAATATAAAAAAAGGGGGGTTGTTTACTGTGTGTGTTTATTTTTGCAAATATGTCTGGTCTCTAGAAAAGAGTGCACAAAACAGTGTTTCGGTTCTATCAGAATCCTTTAATATCCCCTCCTAATTTTGTGGGCTTATGGGGAAGACTGTTGCTTTCAATCTAAGCTAAATGTGAACGGGTACGTAACTTCCTGGCAGTGTTGATGGGGTGTGTGTGTACTGCTGCTACAGGGAGAGGGATCAGGTCCTTTTGGAGTGTCCGTGAACCACATAGTCTTTGGAACCAAGGGGGTTGTCTTGACCTTGGTCTTGCGCAATCGTCTGTGAGCAGAAGGAGGAGGAGAGGGGGAGGGAGACTGAAGTTCCGATTCGGAAATGTCATATAGTCTGAGTCCAGCCAA
>JARXKY010000164.1:0-89166 GCA_029853015.1 Chelidonichthys spinosus
GAGTGTTCCTTTGCTTGAACTGCTTTCAGGGTTGAAATCACCAGGCTGAAGGTTGTGATAGTTCCCGTCAGTGGGAGGCGTGTGGGCTGCGATCACCTGTTAGTGCAGAGCTTAGACAGAAGAACACAGTTCCTTGCAGAGTTCTCGTGTGATGAGTTGTTGAAATGGGTGTCGTTGTCGCTGTTAATGCAGCGGGGGATCCCAAACAGGCAGACAATGTCTCTGAGGAGCAGAGTAGTCACTGTTGTGGTGTCTGCTTTTCTGTTTGCAAAAACTTCAGTCTATGTTGAAAACATATGATTAAAAATAACAAAACAATAACAATAACATGTGAACATATGACTTTGTACAAAGTCAATCAGCATATTTACAAAAGAGTCCTCACGGGGGGAATGCTCTTCTTGGTTTGTGTCGACAAAATTGTTTGAATTTAGGGACATAACAGGAGCAACGTAAATCTGCTTATTACAGCAACCATTCCCCATTTGCTCCTGTGAGTCACACTATGTGTCACAAAAACAAGTTGAGGAAGCAGGAAATGTGTGGCTAATGCGCGGCCGTCGCAGGAGCTCCACAATTCGTAAAACAACACAACCAGGCAGAGCGCTCAGAGGTGTCGGGGGCAGCTTGTAACGTAGCCACGTTAAAGCAAAGAACTCAGCTTGTGGGGCTGAGCATGGGGGGTGGGTGAGATTCTAGGATCTCAAATAGGGGACCAATTGCATAACCTGAGTCAAGTGTAGGGCTCTCCGATTCCCACAATGCACATAGACTAAAACGCAGAATCTGACAAGAATACCTGTAAAACGTGGAATTTCATGGAATTTGTCAAAATGTCAATGTTTTCTCGAACATTATAAGAGTTTGTTACCATATCTAAGCTGAAAGAAAAGGGAAACGGGGGGGGGGGGGGGGGGGGGGGAGGTGTTAAACGTTGTGTAATCAACGGGAACAACGCATCGTCCAGCATGTCTGAAAAGTGAAACGAATAGCAGCTAGTGGATTACTCGCTGATTTTAGACACAGCGGGGGTCAGGGGCAGGGGGCTGCTAGAAATTTCTTTATTTTGATCTATCACCTACACGATTACACACTATTTGATGAAAAAAAAAAAAAAAAACGCTATAAAATTGTAAAATACTGAATTACTATAAATGAAAACGGAAAACAGAATTTCAAAAATAAAACGGAAAACAAAATTTAGAAACATTTAAACGGAAAACACAGAAGTCCGAAAAATGGAAAACAGAAAGCATGGAATTAAGGAGAAAACAATAAAATGGAAAAAAGAATTTAGAAAAATTAAACAGAAACCGGATTTAGAAAATTAAAACGGAGAGCACGGAATTTGGGAAAAATTAAATGGGAAAACATGGAATTTAGAAAAATAAAAATGGAAATCAGAATTTAGAAAATGAAAACGGAGAGCACGAAATTCTGGAAAAATAAAAGGAATCTTGAAAAATTTAAACAGATTTCATAGGGTTCTAGTCAAGTGCTCCAGTGGGAGAGCGGTATGAGCTACCATCTACAGACAAAAATAACTCAGGTTTTGCAAGTGGTTTGTCTAGTGGATCGGGACGGGTTGAGCAAAAAGATCAACTAAGATCAGCTTTCACAACTATATGGCTTGCCATCAATTGGGGAAGGAAGGAGGGAAACAGGGTAAGAGGGGATCAGCGCTCAATACTAAGGTTAGGTTTGAAAGAAGGGTGAACTCATAACAAGTCTGTCTAGAGGAGGAAAAATGTTGCGTTTCAGAGCGGAAGACAACATGGGAGACAGAGTGGGGGCAAATAGTGTTTAGTGGAGATCTCAGTACCATGGAGGAGGTCGTTTCTACAGCGAGACTGAAATAAAAAAAATAATAAAAAAACTGTGATCTGGGATAAACAGAACAGGAGGAGTGGATAGTGGTTGGATCTGTAACTACAGGAAAAATAGGGTTCATTAACTGCACCGAGGTCTCATAACTTTCTCTTATTTGTTTGTTTGTTTGGAATGTTACAGAGGCTGGAGGTAGGTAGTATTATGCCTTGTTCCAACAGGGACTCTATCACAGGTGCAATTCCAAGTTCTGCGTCAAGTTTAAGGGGATACTGGCGTTTCTTTGGGAGTGGTTTATCTGGGTTGACATAATTTATTTTTACACTAGAAGTAGAAAGAATCAGTCCCACATCATTAGGGTGGGAGGAACACAAAGCAGGATGGATCTGGGATGAAGATGGAAGGAGGTTGTGGATGGAGAAATAGGCTGGGAGGGGCTAGGTGTGGTTTCTGTCTGTGACAGAGTTGAAAAGATAACAGGTTGTGGATCAAAAGAGACACACAGGATGTACCCCAAAGAGCCAACCTTGTACAGTGGGTAGCTGGCTACAGTATCACAAAATGTTTTGTCATTACAACATTGGAATAACTTTTACATCTTGCCCAGCTCCAAGGTGTCGTTTTAGTTAGCAGTAGCTACTGCGATATGGGGAACACCGTCATCCTTCTGAAATCACTATCATTAACATGCAGGAGGGAGGTTGCTCTTTCATCTTGCTCAGCTTTTTGAGTATACTCAGAATTTGGAACTGCATCGTGATGAGCTAGACAATGGAGTGAGGGGAATCAGAGCAAAGAGTCAGATATTTCAGAAATCAGCCAAGAAAGAAAAGGAGAAGTGGGCTGTTTGGTTATATGGTTATAGATTGTTTGAAGTTTTAAAGAAAGTTGAGGAGAGGGCAACTGTCAAGCATAAGTCACTGATCGGGAGACCTGTTGTAGCATAGAAAACACAGTATTAACATTAGCATCAGGTACATCAAGATATACCTCATAAGGGGTGCATTAATGGTGCAGTCAGAATTGACATAATAAATCACGACCCAGTAAGTTCAGAGGGGTATCAGTAGCCGTTAGAAAAGCATGTTCTCTATATAGGGGGCCTAATTCCACTGTCATTGGAGCACTTACTGGTTTTTTGTTTAGTGATGCCGGAGACGCCTACTGTGTTTACAACCTCAGAGGACAATTCAACATTTCAAGTTACAATTCAAGTCTTTAGGATTGATGGCAAGTCATATAATTCAGTTAATTTATCCCTCTTTTTTTTTTTTTTTTTAGAAGAGAGATAAAAAATAGAATAAAAATGTACAAGCGAAAATAATAATGAAACACTAAGATAAGATGAAATCAAAACCAACATAATTATTAACGAGAAATTTAAAAATGAAAATAATGCATTTAAAAAAATAAAAAAAACTAATATTAACAAAAGGTAAAATTAATTAATATAGAGAAAAAACAAACCCTGCAAACTAGTTAATATAAACAATAATATTGAAAGGACAAGGTACTAATAGTATGTGAAACCTGAAGTAATAAAATAGAAAAATAATATATTTACAAAAAAAAAAACTAAAATAGCAACAGGTAGGTTGCTGAAAATGCATTAAAATGGACAGACAACCAACTAGTTACAGAAGCAATACTGCTAAACAGTGTTGTGCCTGAACCTGTTCATTGAATGATAGTTCTTGAACTCGTTTATATTTTGGGAAGAACGTAAACTGAAAGTACTGTATTTCTGCCTGATGAACGCTACTGTGAATGCGTTCATCCTGGTGTCTGTGAACACTCTCTCAGTTTAACTACGTTCAATAGGGTGGCAGATTTGTATAGAGCATTCCAGGCAAAAACCAGGCGAAAATGAAAAAAATAATAATAAAGATAAAAATGAAATACAGTGAAAATAAAAATACAATTGAAACAAAAATATTATAAAATGATAAACGAGAAAATAATAATAGTACTAAATATTGAGAACAATATTTTGACAAAAATAAAAGGGGGCAAATTAATTGATACAGAAACAACCGGCTCAAAAGAAATGATAATACTAGAAGGATAAGGTACAGTATCAATCATACAGTACAATCATAAAATTGAAAAAATGAAATATTTACAAAAAATACTAAAATAATAGAATGTAGGTAGGGTGAAGTGAATTAAAAAATAAACAAATCAACAGGCTAAAGAGAAGCCAGAATACTAAAAGAACCAACAATTTAACTATAGTAAAGAACAAAAGAGGGGAAACTAATTAAAACAGAGAGACAAACCAACTAGTTAGAGAAGGGATAAAGAGCAAGTTACTAACAGTCTTGAGTAACAAGAAATAAAAAAAAATAGAATATAACGTATTTGAAAAGAAAACTAAAGTAGGTTGGGGAAAATTAATTAAAACAGACACACAACCCAACTAGTTAAAGAAGTGATATTACACAGTGAAGAAAAATTTGTATTTACATGAAAATGAAGTGCTCTTAGCCACGTGGTTTATCGCAAAACAGCAGTCGTGAATCACAGTGATCAAAAGGCTATTAACTAATGGATAAGGAACTAGAGCTGGAATGTTGTGTTCAATTGTAACCTGAACAACTACTTAATTCTAGCAATAATTTCTTATAGTAAGAAAACAACATATTTATGGCCGCAGCGGGCCTTAAATCACAGCAAAACACAAACACACAACATTGAAAAACAAGATGTTACAATGAGCTCATACAACTTTTAAACCGGTTAAACACATGTCATTCATTCAATATAACAATCTTTTACAAAGAGAACCACTGAAATCCATAAGATTACAGAGAGTTTCACCATGCAAATCGTCATTACATTTCCAAGTAGGAATTACATGACATGAGTGGCGGACTGGCTACCCCACTTAGATATCGTCAACCTCACATAACAATCTCTCACATAAAGAAACACTCAGACCCATAAGGTCAGGGAGAATTTCACAATGCAAACTGTCATTATGCTACCAATAGGATTTAAAACAATATGATGGCGGACTGGCTACCCCACTGAAATATCGTCAACCTCACATAACAATCTCTCACATAGAGAAACACTCAGACCCATAAGGTCAGGGAGAATTTCAGAATGCAAACTGTCATTATGCTACCAATAGGATTTAAAACAATATGAGTGGCGGACTGGCTACCCCACTGAAATATCGTCGACCTCACATAACAATCTCTCTCACATAGAGAAACTCTCAGACCCATAAGGTCAGGGAAATTCACAATGCAAACTGTCATTATGCTACCAATAGGATTTTAAAACAATATGAGTGGCGGACTGGCTACCCCACTGAAAATCGTCTACCTCACATAACAATCTCTCACATAGAGAAACACTCAGACCCATAAGTCAGGGAGAATTTCAGAATGCAAACTGTCATTATGCTACCAATAGGATTTAAAACAATATGAGTGGCGGACTGGCTACCCCACTGAAATATCGTCGACCTCACATAACAATCTCTCACATAGAGAAACTCTCAGACCCATGAGGTCAGGGAGAATTTCACAATGCAAACTGTCATTATGCTACCAAGTTTAGGATTTATGACAATATAGTGTCAGACTGATTCACTCCACTAAAATTGTCTACCTCACATAACAATCTCTCACATGGAGAGACACTCAGACACATAAGGTCACGGAGTATTCCATCTTGCAAACCTGTCATTATGCTACCAATAGGAATTATGACAATATGTATGGAAGCCTGGTTACTCCATAACAATACGATGGTATTGGAGATTATTATATGAGGTGGATGCACCTCATATAATAATCTGTTACACCGAGAAAAAACTCAAACCCATAAGGTGATGGAGAATTCCACTATGCAATCTGTTATTTATACTACATAAGGCCTTTGTTTTTCTTAAACTCACCAGAACAGCCTGCAGTCAACTGCTGCTATTTGAAAATTTAAATCGTGTTACCTGGGTCTATGGAAGATCCGGACCTGAGACAGGGCATTGTGAATATCAGCAAAATTAGGAATTTTACAAGAGGCTTCCTTTACCCTTTGAATTTGGCGCCGATTGCTAATATTCAAAATCACTGGCTCCAGTCCAGACGTCCTCTAGCCCAGGGTTAGCGAGATGCCGACAACGCCATATTGTGGAAGAAAACTCTTCAGGTCCAATTCTGTAGCTGGTTCAAATGAGGTTTAATCACTGACAGTGGAAAAAGAAATTCACAGTGTGTCTATGAAGATCCAGTCTCAGGAATGGCGGCTGAGTTGAAATTATACAGAACAGTTTGATAGAACAAAAGGGAAGGCGTCATGAGTGGATTTGCATTGAATCAGCACATGTCTCTCTGCAGAGGAAGAGACATCTGTTAAGGTGTGACCGTTCTTGGGAGAGCTAGACGATGTCACTACAGGGGTCACTCATCGGGCCTTGATCAATGTATTTGAGACAGAGACCATTCAGGAAGAGGGAAAGATCAAAGAGTCTTTTCATCAAGACGGCAAGGGTTAACACAATGGAAAACAGCTCAGCAGGACATTTGATGTTTAGAGAGAAAGGAACATTACACCAAAACCAAATAAGAATTGTAAGGTAACACAATTTCTTCTACACCTGTTTCCTGCTTGAATCTTTGAAAAACACTATCCCCTGCTTAGAAAAGCTAAATAAGGTCATTTCTAACATGAATCCTTCAGAAAGCTTTATTCCAGCTTGCATCTTTGAAAAACGCTACCCCCTGCTTAGAAGAGCTAAATAAGGTCATTTCTAACATGAATCCTCCCGTAAGCCTGTTTCCTGCTTGAATCACTGTAAAACGCTGTCCCCTGCTTAGAAGAGCCAAATAAGCTCATTTCTAACATGAATCCTCCAGTAAGCCTGTTTCCTGCTTGCATCTTTGAAAAACGCTACCCCCTGCTTAGAAAAGCTAAATAAGGTCATTTCTAACATGAATCCTTCAGAAAGCCTGTGTCCTGCTTGAATCATTGAAAAACGCTACCCCCTGCTTAGAAAAGCTTAATAAGGTCATTTCTTACATGAATACTCAAGTAAGCCTGTTTCCTGCTTGAATCATTGAAAAACGCTACCCCCTGCTTAGAAAAGCTTAATAAGGTCATTTCTAACATGAATCCTCCAGAAAGCCTGTTTCCAGCTTGAATCATTGTAAAAAGCTATCCCCTGCTTAGAAAAGCTTAATAAGCTCATTTCTAACATGGATCCTCCGGAAAGCCTGTTTCCTGCTTGAATCACTGTAAAATGCTGTACCCTGCTTAGAAGAGCTAAATAAGGTCATTTCTAACATGAGTCCTCCAGTAAGCCTGTTTCCTGCTTGAATCTTTGAAAAACACTATCCCCTGGTTAGAAAAGCTAAATAAGGTCATTTCTAACATGAGTCCTCCAGAAAGCCTGTTTCCAGCTTGAATCATTGTAAAAAGCTATCCCCTGCTTAGAAAAGCTAAATAAGCTCATTTCTAACTAGAATCCTCCAGAAAGCCTGTTTCCAGCTTGAATCATTGTAAAAAGCTATCCCCTGCTTAGAAAAGCTTAATAAGCTGATTTCTAACATGGATCCTCCAGAAAGCCTGTTTCCTGCTTGCATCTTTGAAAAACGCTACCCCCTGCTTAGAAAAGCTTAATAAGGTCATTTCTAACATGAATCCTCCAGAAAGCCTGTTTCCAGCTTGAATCATTGTAAAAAGCTATCCCATGCTTAGAAAAGCTTAATAAGCTCATTTCTAACATGGATCCTCCAGAAAGCCTGTTTCCTGCTTGAATCACTGTAAAACGCTGTACCCTGCTTAGAAGAGCTAAATAAGGTCATTTCTAACATGAGTCCTCCAGTAAGCCTGTTTCCTGCTTGAATCTTTGAAAAACACTATCCCCTGCTTAGAAAAGCTAAATAAGCTCATTTCTAACTAGAATCCTCCAGAAAGCCTGTTTCCAGCTTGAATCATTGTAAAAAGCTATCCCCTGCTTAGAAAAGCTAAATAAGCTCATTTCTAACTAGAATCCTCCAGAAAGCCTGTTTCCAGCTTGAATCATTGTAAAAAGCTATCCCCTGCTTAGAAAAGCTTAATAAGCTGATTTCTAAAATGGATCCTCCAGAAAGCCTGTTTCCTGCTTGCATCTTTGAAAAACGCTACCCCCTGCTTAGAAAAGCTTAATAAGGTCATTTCTAACATGAATCCTCCAGAAAGCCTGTTTCCAGCTTGAATCATTGTAAAAAGCTATCCCATGCTTAGAAAAGCTTAATAAGCTCATTTCTAACATGGATCCTCCAGAAAGCCTGTTTCCTGCTTGAATCACTGTAAAACGCTGTACCCTGCTTAGAAGAGCTAAATAAGGTCATTTCTAACATGAGTCCTCCAGTAAGCCTGTTTCCTGCTTGAATCTTTGAAAAACACTATCCCCTGCTTAGAAAAGCTAAATAAGGTCATTTCTAACATTAATCCTCCAGAAAGCCTGTTTCCAGCTTGAATCATTGTAAAAAGCTATCCCCTGCTTAGAAAAGCTTAATAAGCTGATTTCTAACATGGATCCTCCAGAAAGCCTGTTTCCTGCTTGCATCTTTGAAAAACACTATCCCCTGCTTAGAAAAGCTAAATAAGGTCATTTCTAACATGGATCCTCCAGAAAGCCTGTTTCCTGCTTGAATCACTGTAAAACGCTGTAGCCTGCTTAGAAGAGCTAAATAAGGTCATTTCTAACATGAGTCCTCCAGTAAGCCTGTTTCCTGCTTGAATCTTTGAAAAACACTATCCCCTTCTTAGAAAAGCTAAATAAGCTCATTTCTAACATGGATCCTCCAGAAAGCCTGTTTCCTGCTTGAATCACTGTAAAACGCTGTAGCCTGCTTAGAAGAGCTAAATAAGGTCATTTCTAACATGAGTCCTCCAGTAAGCCTGTTTCCTGCTTGAATCTTTGAAAAACACTATCCCCTGCTTAGAAAAGCTAAATAAGGTCATTTCTAACATGAATCCTCCAGAAAGCCTGTTTCCAGCTTGAATCATTGTAAAAAGCTATCCCATGCTTAGAAAAGCTTAATAAGCTCATTTCTAACATGGATCCTCCAGAAAGCCTGTTTCCTGCTTGAATCACTGTAAAACGCTGTACCCTGCTTAGAAGAGCTAAATAAGGTCATTTCTAACATGAGTCCTCCAGTAAGCCTGTTTCCTGCTTGAATCTTTGAAAAACACTATCCCCTGCTTAGAAAAGCTAAATAAGGTCATTTCTAACATTAATCCTCCAGAAAGCCTGTTTCCAGCTTGAATCATTGTAAAAAGCTATCCCCTGCTTAGAAAAGCTTAATAAGCTGATTTCTAACATGGATCCTCCAGAAAGCCTGTTTCCTGCTTGCATCTTTGAAAAACACTATCCCCTGCTTAGAAAAGCTAAATAAGGTCATTTCTAACATGAATCCTCCCGTAAGCCTGTTTCCTGCTTGAATCACTGTAAAACGCTGTCCCCTGCTTAGAGGAGCTAAATAAGGTCATTTCTAACATGAATCCTCCAGTAAGCCTGTTTCCTGCTTGAATCTTTGAAAAACACTATCCCCTTCTTAGAAAAGCTAAATAAGCTCATTTCTAACATGGATCCTCCAGAAAGCCTGTTTCCTGCTTGAATCACTGTAAAACGCTGTAGCCTGCTTAGAAGAGCTAAATAAGGTCATTTCTAACATGAGTCCTCCAGTAAGCCTGTTTCCTGCTTGAATCTTTGAAAAACACTATCCCCTGCTTAGAAAAGCTAAATAAGGTCATTTCTAACATGAATCCTCCAGAAAGCCTGTTTCCAGCTTGAATCATTGTAAAACGCTGTCCTCTGCTTAGAAGAGCTAAATAAGCTCATTTCTAACATGAATCCTCCAGTAAGCCTGTTTCCTGCTTGAATCATTGAAAAACGCTACCCCCTTCTTAGAAAAGCTTAATATAGTCATTTCTAACATGAATCCTCCAGTAAGCCTGTTTCCTGCTTGAATCATTGAAAAACACTATCCTCTCCTTAGAAAAGCTAAATAAGGTCATTTCTAACATGAATCCTTCACAAAGCCTGTTTCCAGCTTGAATCATTGTAAAAAGCTATCTCCTGCTTAGAAAAGCTAAATAAGGTCATTTCTAACATGAATCCTTCAGAAAGCTTTATTCCAGTTTGAATCATTGTAAAACGCTGTCCTCTGCTTAGAAGAGCTAAATAAGGTCATTTCTAACATGAATCCTCCAGTAAGCCTGTTTCCTGCTTGAATCTTTGAAAAACACTATCCCCTGCTTAGAAAAGCTAAATAAGGTCATTTCTAACATAAATCCTTCAGAAAGCCTGTTTCCTGCTTGAATCATTGAAAAACGCTACCCCCTGCTTAGAAAAGCTTAATAAGGTAATTTCTAACATGAATCCTCCAGTAAGCCTGTGTGGAAGAAAACTCTTCAGGTCCAATTCTGTAGCTGGTTCAAATGAGGTTTAATCACTGACAGTGGAGAAAAGAAATTCACAGTGTGTCTATGAAGATCCAGTCTCAGGAATGGCCTGGCTGAGTTGAATTTATACAGAACAGTTTGATAGAACAAAAGGGAAGGCGTCATGAGTGGATTTGCATTGAATCAGCACATGTCTCTCTGCAGAGGAAGAGACATCTGTTAAGGTGTGACCGTTCTTGGGAGAGCTAGACGATGTCACTACAGGGGTCACTCATCGGGCCTTGATCAATGTATTTGAGACAGAGACCATTCAGGAAGAGGGAAAGATCAAAGAGTCTTTTCATCAAGACGGCAAGGGTTAACACAATGGAAAACAGCTCAGCAGGACATTTGATGTTTAGAGAGAAAGGAACATTACACCAAAACCAAATAAGAATTGTAAGGTAACACAATTTCTTCTACAATTCCCCATTTTGTCCTATAGGCCAACACTAAATACACAAGAAAATGTAATCAAGTGAAGTAAGAAAATTACAATACATCAATTCTACACAATTTGTCGAAACCATCATGAAATAATTCTTTAGGTACGTCGTGAGTAGTTCGTTGAGTCATCATTTTAGTAGTCACCTTAGCTGTAATAATTTAACACATTGCTCTGATACAAGAAAAAAATAATAAGGGCTAATAAAAAAAAACAGATTATTCCAACATAACAACAAAAACTATAAAACAGATTAAACCAACAAAAACATATTGAACTATATTTGTACCCCAACGGCCAATGAGTGTTTCCAACCATTCAAAAGGGCTACTAATATCGCTGGTGTGCACTTTATCAGCAATGTGTTTAACATGTGCAATGACATCAGAAAGGCTAGCATTATAATCTGACACATAAGTACAACATTCAACACAAATCATTGCACAAGTACCACCCTGGGATGCTAAAAGATAGTCTAAAGCTGTAGGCAGGAGGCGTAGAAGAGGTTGAAGTCCAAATTATTAAAGTCCTTGGTCACGGAGGAAAGCACAAAGTGACAATATGAAATTATGTCATGTCCACTTCCGGTGCCTTTAATACACAATTCTAATGGTCCTGGAACTACACTAAGAGGGATGGTAGCAGGGGCATTCATGCACGCCTGACACTTGTTTATGGATATTTTGCAGGATAAAGTTCTAATTTCAGGTGAAAACTAGAGAAAGTTCATGGGTGTGAGATGTGTGTGTATTCCGGTGAAGTATATGGCACGTGTCACATTCCACATGTGTAACAGTTATGTTTAGAATTGAAGCTTTGGTCAGCTATCATTCTAGGCAGGTTGATAAGTGTTTGTAAAAATAATTTGGTCGTGTGTGGAGATTGTATTTGGTCCAGTTTCCCGTTTCTGACGGAGGCTGGAGACTGCATTCGAGGAGGGATGAGCTATCTCTGATATGCTTCTTTCTGGTGGCTCCATAGCTGCAGTATTAAGAAGGAGATCTTCCAAAGCAACTTCCTGTCCCCATTGCTTAATACTGGTACTGCAAAGGAGCCATAGAAGTGATAATCCGGTCACAAGCAGCAGCTATGTTGGTGTCGTTCATCAGTATCTGGTCAGAACAGCACCGTTCCAGGTTGTTCTCCTGCTGGGCTGTTGATCTTCACTGGTCCATGTTGATCCTGTGGGCCCTGCTGGGCTGTTGATCTTCACTGGTGTGAAGAGTGGATCCATGTGGGGTGTGACACACTTCATGACAGTGTTGTTGGTCAGCAGTATTTGAGATGGGCCGGTCCACCTGGGCTGGAGAGTGTTCCTTTGCTTGAACTGCTTTCAGGGTTGAAATCACCAGGCTGAAGGTTGTGATAGTTCCCGTCAGTGGGAGGCGTGTGGGCTGCGATCACCTGTTAGTGCAGAGCTTAGACAGAAGAACACAGTTCCTTGCAGAGTTCTCGTGTGATAGAGTTGTTGAAATGGGTGTCGTTGTCGCTGTTAATGCAGCGGGGGATCCCAAACAGGCAGACAATGTCTCTGAGGAGCAGAGTAGTCACTGTTGTGGTGTCTGCTTTTCTGTTTGCAAAAACTTCAGTCTATGTTGAAAACATATGATTAAAAATAACAAAACAATAACAATAACACGTGAACATATGACTTTGTACAAAGTCAATCAGCATATTTACAAAAGAGTCCTCACGGGGGGAATGCTCTTCTTGGTTTGTGTCGACAAAATTGTTTGAATTTAGGGACATAACAGGAGCAACGTAAATCTGCTTATTACAGCAACCATTCCCCATTTGCTCCTGTGAGTCACACTATGTGTCACACAAACAAGTTGAGGAAGCAGGAAATGTGTGGCTAATGCGCGGCCGTCGCAGGAGCTCCACAATTCGTAAAACAACACAACCAGGCAGAGCGCTCAGAGGTGTCGGGGGCAGCTTGTAACGTAGCCACGTTAAAGCAAAGAACTCAGCTTGTGGGGCTGAGCATGGGGGGTGGGTGAGATTCTAGGATCTCAAATAGGGGACCAATTGCATAACCTGAGTCAAGTGTAGGGCTCTCCGATTCCCACAATGCACATAGACTAAAACGCAGAATCTGACAAGAATACCTGTAAAACGTGGAATTTCGTGGAATTTGTCAAAATGTCAATGTTTTCTCGAACATTATAAGAGTTTGTTACCATATCTAAGCTGAAAGAAAAGGGAAACGGGGGGGGGGGGGGAGGTGTTAAACGTTGTGTAATCAACGGGAACAACGCATCGTCCAGCATGTCTGAAAAGTGAAATGAATAGCAGCTAGTGGATTACTCGCTGATTTTAGACACAGCGGGGGTCAGGGGCAGGGGGCTGCTAGAAATTTCTTTATTTTGATCTATCACCTACACGATTACACACTATTTGATGAAAAAAAAAAAAAAAACGCTATAAAATTGTAAAATACTGAATTACTATAAATGAAAACGGAAAACAGAATTTCAAAAATAAAACGGAAAACAAAATTTAGAAACATTTAAACGGAAAACACAGAAGTCCGAAAAATGGAAAACAGAAAGCATAGAATTAAGGAGAAAACAATAAAATGGAAAAAGGAATTTAGAAAAATTAAACAGAAACCGGATTTAGAAAATTAAAACGGAGAGCACGGAATTTGGGAAAAATTAAATGGGAAAACATGGAATTTAGAAAAATAAAAATGGAAATCAGAATTTAGAAAATGAAAACGGAGAGCACGAAATTCTGGAAAAATAAAAGGAATCTTGAAAAATTTAAACAGATTTCATAGGGTTCTAGTCAAGTGCTCCAGTGGGAGAGCGGTATGAGCTACCATCTACAGACAAAAATAACTCAGGTTTTGCAAGTGGTTTGTCTAGTGGATCGGGACGGGTTGAGCAAAAAGATCAACTAAGATCAGCTTTCACAACTATATGGCTTGCCATCAATTGGGGAAGGAAGGAGGGAAACAGGGTTAAGAGGGGATCAGCACTCAATACTAAGGTTAGGTTTGGAAAGAAGGGTGAACTCATAACAAGTCTGTCTAGAGGAGGAAAAATGTTGCGTTTCAGAGCGGAAGACAACATGGGAGACAGAGTGGGGGCAAATAGTGTTTAGTGGAGATCTCAGTACCATGGAGGAGGTCGTTTCTACAGCGAGACTGAAATAAAAAAAATAATAAAAAAACTGTGATCTGGGATGAACAGAACAGGAGGAGTGGATAGTGGTTGGATCTGTAACTACAGGAAAAATAGGGTTCATTAACTGCACCGAGGTCTCATAACTTTCTCTTATTTGTTTGTTTGTTTGGAATGTTACAGAGGCTGGAGGTAGGTAGTATTATGCCTTGTTCTAACAGGGACTCTATCACAGGTGCAATTCCAAGTTCTGCGTCAAGTTTAAGGGGATACTGGCGTTTCTTTGGGAGTGGTTTATCTGGGTTGACATTAATTTATTTTTACACTAGAAGTAGAAAGAATCAGTCCCACATCATTAGGGTGGGAGGAACACAAAGCAGGATGGATCTGGGATGAAGATGGAAGGAGGTTGTGGATAGAGAAATAGGCTGGGAGGGGCTAGGTGTGGTTCTGTCTGTGACAGAGTTGAAAAGATAACAGGTTGTGGATCAAAAGAGACACACAGGATGTACCCCAAAGAGCCAACCTTGTACAGTGGGTAGCTGGCTACAGTATCACAAAATGTTTTGTCATTACAACATTGGAATAACTTTTACATCTTGCCCAGCTCCAAGGTGTCGTTTTAGTTAGCAGTAGCTACTGCGATATGGGGAACACCGTCATCCTTCTGAAATCACTATCATTAACATGCAGGAGGGAGGTTGCTCTTTCATCTTGCTCAGCTTTTTGAGTATACTCAGAATTTGGAACTGCATCGATGAGCTAGACAATGGAGTGAGGGAAATCAGAGCAAAGAGTCAGATATTTCAGAAATCAGCCAAGAAAGGAAAGGAGAAGTGGGCTGTTTGGTTATATGGTTATAGATTGTTTGAAGTTTTAAAGATAGTTGAGGAGAGGGCAACTGTCAAGCATAAGTCACTGATCGGGAGACCTGTTGTAGCATAGAAAACACAGTATTAACATTAGCATCAGGTACATCAAGATATACCTCATAAGGGGTGCATTAATGGTGCAGTCAGAATTGACATAATAAATCACGACCCAGTAAGTTCAGAGGGGTATCAGTAGCCGTTAGAAAAGCATGTTCTCTATATAGGGGGCCTAATTCCACTGTCATTGGAGCACTTACTGGGTTTTGTTTAGTGATGCCGGAGACGCCTACTGTGTTTACAACCTCAGAGGACAATTCAACATTTCAAGTTACAATTCAAGTCTTTAGGATTGATGGCAAGTCATATAATTCAGTTAATTTATCCCTCTTTTTTTTTTTTTTTTTAGAAGAGAGATAAAAAATAGAATAAAAATGTACAAGCGAAAATAATAATGAAACACTAAGATAAGATGAAATCAAAACCAACATAATTATTAACGAGAAATTTAAAAATGAAAATAATGCATTTAAAAAAATTAAAAAAAACTAATATTAACAAAAGGTAAAAATTAATTAATATAGAGAAAAAACAAACCCTGCAAACTAGTTAATATAAACAATAATATTGAAAGGACAAGGTACTAATAGTATGTGAAACCTGAAGTAATAAAATAGAAAAATAATATATTTACAAAAAAAAAAACTAAAATAGCAACAGGTAGGTTGCTGAAAATGCATTAAAATGGACAGACAACCAACTAGTTACAGAAGCAATACTGCTAAACAGTGTTGTGCCTGAACCTGTTCATTGAATGATAGTTCTTGAACTCGTTTATATTTTGGGAAGAACGTAAACTGAAAGTACTGTATTTCTGCCTGATGAACGCTACTGTGAATGTTCATCATCTGGTGTCTGTGAACACTCTCTCAGTTTAACTACGTTCAATAGGGTGGCAGATTTGTATAGAGCATTCCAGGCAAAAACCAGGCGAAAATGAAAAAAAATAATAATAAAGATAAAAATGAAATACAGTGAAAATAAAAATACAATTGAAACAAAAATATTATAAAATGATAAACGAGAAAATAATAATAGTACTAAATATTGAGAACAATATTTTGACAAAAATAAAAGGGGGCAAATTAATTGATACAGAAACAACCGGCTCAAAAGAAATGATAATACTAGAAGGATAAGGTACAGTATCAATCATACAGTACAATCATAAAATTGAAAAAATGAAAATATTTACAAAAAATACTAAAATAATAGAATGTAGGTAGGGTGAAGTGAATTAAAAAATAAACAAATCAACAGGCTAAAGAGAAGCCAGAATACTAAAAGAACCAACAATTTAACTATAGTAAAGAACAAAAGAGGGGAAACTAATTAAAACAGAGAGACAAACCAACTAGTTAGAGAAGGGATAAAGAGCAAGTTACTAACAGTCTTGAGTAACAAGAAATAAAAAAAATAGAATATAACGTATTTGAAAAGAAAACTAAAGTAGGTTGGGGAAAATTAATTAAAACAGACACACAACCCAACTAGTTAAAGAAGTGATATTACACAGTGAAGAAAAATTTGTATTTACATGAAAATGAAGTGCTCTTAGCCACGTGGTTTATCGCAAAACAGCAGTCGTGAATCACAGTGATCAAAAGGCTATTAACTAATGGATAAGGAACTAGAGCTGGAATGTTGTGTTCAATTGTAACCTGAACAACTACTTAATTCTAGCAATAATTTCTTATAGTAAGAAAACAACATATTTATGGCCGCAGCGGGCCTTAAATCACAGCAAAACACAAACACACAACATTGAAAAACAAGATGTTACAATGAGCTCATACAACTTTTAAACCGGTTAAACACATGTCATTCATTCAATATAACAATCTTTTACAAAGAGAACCACTGAAATCCATAAGATTACAGAGAGTTTCACCATGCAAATCGTCATTACATTTACAAGTAGGAATTACGATGACATGAGTGGCGGACTGGCTACCCCACTTAGATATCGTCAACCTCACATAACAATCTCTCACATAAAGAAACACTCAGACCCATAAGGTCAGGGAGAATTTCACAATGCAAACTGTCATTATGCTACCAATAGGATTTAAAACAATATGAGTGGCGGACTGGCTACCCCACTGAAATATCGTCAACCTCACATAACAATCTCTCACATAGAGAAACACTCAGACCCATAAGGTCAGGGAGAATTTCAAATGCAAACTGTCATTATGCTACCAATAGGATTTAAAACAATATGAGTGGCGGACTGGCTACCCCACTGAAAAATCGTCGACCTCACATAACAATCTCTCACATAGAGAAACTCTCAGACCCATAAGGTCAGGGAGATTTCACAATGCAAACTGTCATTATGCTACCAATAGGATTTAAACAATATGAGTGGCGCTGGCTACCCCACTGAATATCGTCAACCTCACATAACAATCTCTCACATAGAGAAACACTCAGACCCATAAGGTCAGGGGAGAATTTCAGAATGCAAACTGTCATTATGCTACCAATAGGATTTAAAACAATATGAGTGGCGGACTGGCTACCCACTGAAATATCGTCGACCTCACATAACAATCTCTCACATAGAGAAACTCTCAGACCCATGAGGTCAGGGAGAATTTCACAATGCAAACTGTCATTATGCTACCAAGTTTAGGAATTATGACAATATAGTGTCAGACTGATTCACTCCACTAAAATTGTCTACCTCACATAACAATCTCTCACATGGAGAAACACTCAGACACATAAGGTCACGGAGTATTCCATCATGCAAACTGTCATTATGCTACCAATAGGAATTATGACAATATGTATGGAAGCCTGGTTACTCCATAACAATACGATGGTATTGGAGATTATTATATGAGGTGGATGCACCTCATATAATAATCTGTTACACCGAGAAAAACTCAAACCCATAAGGTGATGGAGAATTCCACTATGCAATCTGTTATTATACTACATAAGGCCTTTGTTTTTCTTAAAACTCACCAGAACAGCCTGCAGTCAACTGCTGCTATTTGAAAATTTAAATCGTGTTACCTGGGTCTATGGAAGATCCGGACCTGAGACAGGGCATTGTGAATATCAGCAAAATTTAGGAATTTTACAAGAGGCTTCCTTTACCCTTTGAATTTGGCGCCGATTGCTAATATTCAAAATCACTGGCTCCAGTCCAGACGTCCTCTAGCCCAGGGTTAGCGAGATGCCGACAACGCCATATTGTGGAAGAAAACTCTTCAGGTCCAATTCTGTAGCTGGTTCAAATGAGGTTTAATCACTGACAGTGGAGAAAAGAAATTCACAGTGTGTCTATGAAGATCCAGTCTCAGGAATGGCCTGGCTGAGTTGAATTTATACAGAACAGTTTGATAGAACAAAAGGAAGGCGTCATGAGTGGATTTGCATTGAATCAGCACATGTCTCTCTGCAGAGGAAGAGACATCTGTTAAGGTGTGACCGTTCTTGGGAGAGCTAGACGATGTCACTACAGGGGTCACTCATCGGGCCTTGATCAATGTATTTGAGACAGAGACCATTCAGGAAGAGGAAAGATCAAAGAGTCTTTTCATCAAGACGGCAAGGGTTAACACAATGGAAAACAGCTCAGCAGGACATTTGATGTTTAGAGAGAAAGGAACATTACACCAAAAGCAAATAAGAATTGTAAGGTAACACAATTTCTTCAACACCTGTTTCCTGCTTGAATCTTTGAAAAACACTATCCCCTGCTTAGAAAAGCTAAATAAGGTCATTTCTAACATGAATCCTTCAGAAACCTTTATTCCAGCTTGCATCTTTGAAAAACGCTACCCCCTGCTTAGAAGAGCTAAATAAGGTCATTTCTAACATGAATCCTCCCGTTAGCCTGTTTCCTGCTTGAATCACTGTAAAACGCTGTCCCCTGCTTAGAAGAGCTAAATAAGGTCATTTCTAACATGAATCCTCCAGTAAGCCTGTTTCCTGCTTGCATCTTTGAAAAACGCTACCCCCTGCTTAGCAAAAGCTTAATAAGGTCATTTCTAACATGAATCCTTCAGAAAGCTTTATTCCAGCTTGAATCATTGAAAAACACTATCCCCTGCTTAGAAAAGCTAAATAAGGTCATTTCTAACATGAATCCTCCAGTAAGCCTGTTTCCTGCTTGAATCATTGAAAAACGCTACCCCCTGCTTAGAAAAGCTTAATAAGGTCATTTCTAACATGAATCCTCCAGTAAGCCTGTTTCCTGCTTGAATCATTGAAAAACACTATCCTCTGCTTAGAAAAGCTAAATAAGGTCATTTCTAACATGAATCCTTCACAAAGCCTGTTTCCAGCTTGAATCATTGTAAAAAGCTATCCCCTGCTTAGAAAAGCTAAATAAGGTCATTTCTAACATGAATCCTTCAGAAAGCCTGTTTCCTGCTTGAATCATTGAAAAACGCTACCCCTGCTGCTTAGAAAAGCTTAATAAGGTCATTTCTAACATGAATCCTCCAGAAAGCCTGTTTCCAGCTTGAATCATTGTAAAAAGCTATCCCCTGCTTAGAAAAGCTAAATAAGGTCATTTCTAACATGAATCCTTCAGAAAGCTTTATTCCAGCTTGCATCTTTGAAAAACGCTACCCCCTGCTTAGAAGAGCTAAATAAGGTCATTTCTAACATGAATCCTCCCGTAAGCCTGTTTCCTGCTTGAATCACTGTAAAACGCTGTCCCCTGCTTAGAAGAGCTAAATAAGGTCATTTCTAACATGAATCCTCCAGTAAGCCTGTTTCCTGCCTGCATCTTTGAAAAACGCTACCCCCTGCTTAGAAGAGCTAAATAAGGTCATTTCTAACATGAATCCTCAGAAAGCTTTATTCCAGCTTGAATCATTGAAAAACACTATCCCCTGCTTAAAAGAGCTAAATAAGCTCATTTCTAACATGAATCCTCCAGTAAGCCTGTTTCCTGCTTGCATCTTTGAAAAACGCTACCCCTGCTTAGAAGAGCTAAATAAGGTCATTTCTAACATGAATCCTCCAGTAAGCCTGTTTCCTGCTTGAATCATTGAAAAACACTATCCTCTGCTTAGAAAAGCTAAATAAGGTCATTTCTAACATGAATCCTTCAGAAAGCTTTATTCCAGCTTGAATCATTGTAAAACGCTGTCTCTGCTTAGAAAAGCTTAATAAGGTCATTTCTAACATGAATCCTCCAGAAAGCCTGTTTCCAGCTTGAATCATTGTAAAAAGCTATCCCCCAGCTAGCAGGGAACGTTCCCACACCATTGGCTAACATTCCCTACAGTTTTGTTAAAGTTCTTAAAAAACATTTTCATTTAATGTTCAAATAACAGTATAATGATGTTTATTATTTTAAATAATGTCCCTGTATTGTTGAATGGTAACAAAGATAGAATGTTTTAGATGTAACATCCTAAGGATGTTTTGGGGATGGCTGTGAGGTAAAAATTATAGACTGTTGCTCTATAAAACATTACCACAATGTTCCATAACAACAAAGTAAAGACAATCTCAAAAAATAATTTTAAAAACGTTTTCAGGATGTTATTATGGCCTCTGATTGCAATATGTTATTTTAAAACATTCTGACAATGTTATGCAATAATAAAGAAGGAATATTGTTAAAGCAATATTTTAAAAATATTTTCAGGATGTTACTGATGCCTCATATCACAAATAGCATGTTTCTGTAATGTCATTTATAAACAAAGGAATAACGTTTTACCTATAGCATTCTGAGGATATTTTAGGGACAATGTTTAGGTAACAGATTACATAATGTTATTTAAAAAAATTAAAAAAACTAATATTAACAAAAGGTAAAAATTAATTAATATAGAGAAAAAACAAACCCTGCAAACTAGTTAATATAAACAATAATATTGAAAGGACAAGGTACTAATAGTATGTGAAACCTGAAGTAATAAAATAGAAAAATAATATATTTACAAAAAAAAAAAACTAAAATAGCAACAGGTAGGTTGCTGAAAATGCATTAAAATGGACAGGCAACCAACTAGTTACAGAAGCAATACTGCTAAACAGTGTTGTGCCTGAACCTGTTCATTGAATGATAGTTCTTGAACTCGTTTATATTTTGGGAAGAACGTAAACTGAAAGTACTGTATTTCTGCCTGATGAACGCTACTGTGAATGCGTTCATCCTGGTGTCTGTGAACACTCTCTCAGTTTAACTACGTTCAATAGGGTGGCAGATTTGTATAGAGCATTCCAGGCAAAAACCAGGCGAAAATGAAAAAAATAATAATAAAGATAAAAATGAAATACAGTGAAAATAAAAATACAATTGAAACAAAAATATTATAAAATGATAAACGAGAAAATAATAATAGTACTAAATATTGAGAACAATATTTTGACAAAAATAAAAGGGGGCAAATTAATTGATACAGAAACAACCGGCTCAAAAGAAATGATAATACTAGAAGGATAAGGTACAGTATCAATCATACAGTACAATCATAAAATTGAAAAAATGAAATATTTACAAAAAATACTAAAATAATAGAATGTAGGTAGGGTGAAGTGAATTAAAAAATAAACAAATCAACAGGCTAAAGAGAAGCCAGAATACTAAAAGAACCAACAATTTAACTATAGTAAAGAACAAAAGAGGGGAAACTAATTAAAACAGAGAGACAAACCAACTAGTTAGAGAAGGGATAAAGAGCAAGTTACTAACAGTCTTGAGTAACAAGAAATAAAAAAAATAGAATATAACGTATTTGAAAAGAAAACTAAAGTAGGTTGGGGAAAATTAATTAAAACAGACACACAACCCAACTAGTTAAAGAAGTGATATTACACAGTGAAGAAAAATTTGTATTTACATGAAAATGAAGTGCTCTTAGCCACGTGGTTTATCGCAAAACAGCAGTCGTGAATCACAGTGATCAAAAGGCTATTAACTAATGGATAAGGAACTAGAGCTGGAATGTTGTGTTCAATTGTAACCTGAACAACTACTTAATTCTAGCAATAATTTCTTATAGTAAGAAAACAACATATTTATGGCCGCAGCGGGCCTTAAATCACAGCAAAACACAAACACACAACATTGAAAAACAAGATGTTACAATGAGCTCATACAACTTTTAAACCGGTTAAACACATGTCATTCATTCAATATAACAATCTTTTACAAAGAGAACCACTGAAATCCATAAGATTACAGAGAGTTTCACCATGCAAATCGTCATTACATTTACAAGTAGGAATTACGATGACATGAGTGGCGGACTGGCTACCCCACTTAGATATCGTCAACATCACATAACAATCTCTCACATAAAGAAACACTCAGACCCATAAGGTCAGGGAGAATTTCACAATGCAAACTGTCATTATGCTACCAATAGGATTTAAAACAATATGAGTGGCGGACTGGCTACCCCACTGAAATATCGTCAACCTCACATAACAATCTCTCACATAGAGAAACACTCAGACCCATAAGGTCAGGGAGAATTTCAGAATGCAAACTGTCATTATGCTACCAATAGGATTTAAAACAATATGAGTGGCGGACTGGCTACCCCACTGAAATATCGTCGACCTCACATAACAATCTCTCACATAGAGAAACTCTCAGACCCATAAGGTCAGGGAGAATTTCACAATGCAAACTGTCATTATGCTACCAATAGGATTTAAAACAATATGAGTGGCGGACTGGCTACCCCACTGAAATATCGTCAACCTCACATAACAATCTCTCACATAGAGAAACACTCAGACCCATAAGGTCAGGGAGAATTTCAGAATGCAAACTGTCATTATGCTACCAATAGGATTTAAAACAATATGAGTGGCGGACTGGCTACCCCACTGAAATATCGTCGACCTCACATAACAATCTCTCACATAGAGAAACTCTCAGACCCATGAGGTCAGGGAGAATTTCACAATGCAAACTGTCATTATGCTACCAAGTTTAGGAATTATGACAATATAGTGTCAGACTGATTCACTCCACTAAAATTGTCTACCTCACATAACAATCTCTCACATGGAGAAACACTCAGACACATAAGGTCACGGAGTATTCCATCATGCAAACTGTCATTATGCTACCAATAGGAATTATGACAATATGTATGGAAGCCTGGTTACTCCATAACAATACGATGGTATTGGAGATTATTATATGAGGTGGATGCACCTCATATAATAATCTGTTACACCGAGAAAAACTCAAACCCATAAGGTGATGGAGAATTCCACTATGCAATCTGTTATTATACTACATAAGGCCTTTGTTTTTCTTAAAACTCACCAGAACAGCCTGCAGTCAACTGCTGCTATTTGAAAATTTAAATCGTGTTACCTGGGTCTATGGAAGATCCGGACCTGAGACAGGGCATTGTGAATATCAGCAAAATTTAGGAATTTTACAAGAGGCTTCCTTTACCCTTTGAATTTGGCGCCGATTGCTAATATTCAAAATCACTGGCTCCAGTCCAGACGTCCTCTAGCCCAGGGTTAGCGAGATGCCGACAACGCCATATTGTGGAAGAAAACTCTTCAGGTCCAATTCTGTAGCTGGTTCAAATGAGGTTTAATCACTGACAGTGGAGAAAAGAAATTCACAGTGTGTCTATGAAGATCCAGTCTCAGGAATGGCCTGGCTGAGTTGAATTTATACAGAACAGTTTGATAGAACAAAAGGGAAGGCGTCATGAGTGGATTTGCATTGAATCAGCACATGTCTCTCTGCAGAGGAAGAGACATCTGTTAAGGTGTGACCGTTCTTGGGAGAGCTAGACGATGTCACTACAGGGGTCACTCATCGGGCCTTGATCAATGTATTTGAGACAGAGACCATTCAGGAAGAGGGAAAGATCAAAGAGTCTTTTCATCAAGACGGCAAGGGTTAACACAATGGAAAACAGCTCAGCAGGACATTTGATGTTTAGAGAGAAAGGAACATTACACCAAAAGCAAATAAGAATTGTAAGGTAACACAATTTCTTCTACACCTGTTTCCTGCTTGAATCTTTGAAAAACACTATCCCCTGCTTAGAAAAGCTAAATAAGGTCATTTCTAACATGAATCCTTCAGAAAGCTTTATTCCAGCTTGCATCTTTGAAAAACGCTACCCCCTGCTTAGAAGAGCTAAATAAGGTCATTTCTAACATGAATCCTCCCGTTAGCCTGTTTCCTGCTTGAATCACTGTAAAACGCTGTCCCCTGCTTAGAAGAGCTAAATAAGGTCATTTCTAACATGAATCCTCCAGTAAGCCTGTTTCCTGCCTGCATCTTTGAAAAACGCTACCCCCTGCTTAGAAGAGCTAAATAAGGTCATTTCTAACATGAATCCTTCAGAAAGCTTTATTCCAGCTTGAATCATTGAAAAACACTATCCCCTGCTTAAAAGAGCTAAATAAGCTCATTTCTAACATGAATCCTCCAGTAAGCCTGTTTCCTGCTTGCATCTTTGAAAAACGCTACCCCCTGCTTAGAAGAGCTAAATAAGGTCATTTCTAACATGAATCCTCCAGTAAGCCTGTTTCCTGCTTGAATCATTGAAAAACACTATCCTCTGCTTAGAAAAGCTAAATAAGGTCATTTCTAACATGAATCCTTCACAAAGCCTGTTTCCAGCTTGAATCATTGTAAAAAGCTATCCCCTGCTTAGAAAAGCTAAATAAGGTCATTTCTAACATGAATCCTTCAGAAAGCCTGTGTCCTGCTTGAATCATTGAAAAACGCTACCCCCTGCTTAGAAAAGCTTAATAAGGTCATTTCTAACATGAATCCTCCAGAAAGCCTGTTTCCAGCTTGAATCATTGTAAAAAGCTATCCCCTGCTTAGAAAAGCTAAATAAGGTCATTTCTAACATGAATCCTTCAGAAAGCTTTATTCCAGCTTGCATCTTTGAAAAACGCTACCCCCTGCTTAGAAGAGCTAAATAAGGTCATTTCTAACATGAATCCTCCCGTTAGCCTGTTTCCTGCTTGAATCACTGTAAAACGCTGTCCCCTGCTTAGAAGAGCTAAATAAGGTCATTTCTAACATGAATCCTCCAGTAAGCCTGTTTCCTGCCTGCATCTTTGAAAAACGCTACCCCCTGCTTAGAAGAGCTAAATAAGGTCATTTCTAACATGAATCCTTCAGAAAGCTTTATTCCAGCTTGAATCATTGAAAAACACTATCCCCTGCTTAAAAGAGCTAAATAAGCTCATTTCTAACATGAATCCTCCAGTAAGCCTGTTTCCTGCTTGCATCTTTGAAAAACGCTACCCCCTGCTTAGAAGAGCTAAATAAGGTCATTTCTAACATGAATCCTCCAGTAAGCCTGTTTCCTGCTTGAATCATTGAAAAACACTATCCTCTGCTTAGAAAAGCTAAATAAGGTCATTTCTAACATGAATCCTTCAGAAAGCTTTATTCCAGCTTGAATCATTGTAAAACGCTGTCCTCTGCTTAGAAAAGCTTAATAAGGTCATTTCTAACATGAATCCTCCAGAAAGCCTGTTTCCAGCTTGAATCATTGTAAAAAGCTATCCCCCAGCTAGCAGGGAACGTTCCCACACCATTGGCTAACATTCCCTACAGGTTTTGTTAAAGTTCTTAAAAAACATTTTCATTTAATGTTCAAATAACAGTATAATGATGTTTATTATTTTAAATAATGTCCCTGTATTGTTGAATGGTAACAAAGATAGAATGTTTTAGATGTAACATCCTAAGGATGTTTTGGGGATGGCTGTGAGGTAAAAATTATAGACTGTTGCTCTATAAAACATTACCACAATGTTCCATAACAACAAAGTAAAGACAATCTCAAAAAATAATTTTAAAAACGTTTTCAGGATGTTATTATGGCCTCTGATTGCAATATGTTATTTTAAAACATTCTGACAATGTTATGCAATAATAAAGAAGGAATATTGTTAAAGCAATATTTTAAAAAATATTTTCAGGATGTTACTGATGCCCATATCACAAAAGCATGTTTCTGTAATGTCATTTATAAACAAAGGAATAACGTTTTACCTATAGCATTCTGAGGATATTTTAGGGACAATGTTTAGGTAACAGATTACATAATGTTATTTATAAAATGTGTTCACAATGTTATGTAATATCACATTAAAAACATTTTCGAAGTAATATCTGGAAAATGTTTTGAGGATGTTATTGATACTTCAGATTACGCAATGTTCTTTTCCAAAACATTTCTGTAATGTGATATATTGACAAATGTAGAATATTTGTCTAAAACATGCTTAGGATGTTTTGAGGATGTTCTTGAGTTAATGATTATTGAATGTTCACCTACAGAACATTTCCACGATGTTACAGAAAAACAACAAAGGAATATTCTAAAACAAACATTAAAAAAATGTCTTCCATATGTTTTTAAGCCTCAGATTTATATGTAGTTTATAAAACATTTTATAATGTTATATGATGATAAACGAAGAATATACACAAAGCAATATTTTGAAAATGTTTGCAGGATGTTATTGATGCCTCTTATAACAAATAGCATGTTTTTGTAATGTCATGTATGAACAAAGGAAGAACGTTTTAGCTATAGCATTCTGAGGATATTTTAGGGACAGTGTTTAGGTAACAGATTACGCAATTTATTAATGAAATGTCCCCACAATGATAAATTATATCTCATGAAAACATTTAAGAACTCATTATCATTTGGTAAATCTTTTCAAGATGTTATTGATACCTCAGATTCTGCAATGTTTTTTTCCAAAACATTTTTGTAATATGATAAATTAACAAACATAGAACATTTGTCTTAAATATTCTTAAAGTTAATGGATTACTGAATGTTCACCTACAGAACATTTCCACAAATAAACATAAAACATAAATTGCATCTTGATAGCATGGAAATGTTGGTGATGTTGGGTATAGTTGTTCCCATGATAGCAGAATTCAAATTGTTCTAGAAAATTAAGTTTTTAAGATAAAATTCTGATAGTTGCCTCATCAACCATGGCTCTAAAATATTGTAAATTTTTTCAGAAAGATTGAAAATGTATTTAGCAAGAATTGGATGGTATACACTGCAAAATAAAATCCTAATTTTACGGTATATGACTCTAATTTTTTACAGTAGTTTTTCTGTTCTTTGAAAATAGTGTACAAATCTGTAAAATTACAGACTTTATCAGTAAATGAACAATCTGCCTGTTATTTTAAGTATTGTGACAGTAATGACAAATTACATTTATTTCTCATTTCTTTACAGAAAAATACTATATTAATTATACATGATCTTTCCGTTTTCTTAAATAAAATACAAATGATTGTAAAATGACAGTAATTCTCTATAATTAAATATGTAACTTGTAATAAAAAGGTTTATGTCCATAAAAACAATCTTAACACTTTTCTCTGTAATTTTACAGTAAATCGTATTATTTTCACATTTGCATGTAACTATACATTCAACCTGCAATTAAATATGTAGCTTGTTATATGAAGGATTATTTCCATACTAACAATTTAATGTTTTTCTTTGTAATTTTAAGGTAAATCTTATTAGTTTTAGATTTATGTGTACTTTTACATTCAAACTCTGTAATTAAATATGTAGCTCATTATATTAAGATTTATGACCATACTAACGTTTTTTCTCTGTAAGATTAAGGTAAATCTTATTAGTTCACTAGTACTATGTGGTATGTATGAAAGTACTTGTATAGACTTTGGATTAGACTCGATAGTATTAGACTAGTGAGTACTTTAATTCTGTAATTCTGTATAATGGCAATGATTCTAACAAAAATACGTACAGGTCAGGCTGTCTGTGCAGACAGAGAGAGAGAGAAAGAGAGAGAGATATATACTTATGTAATTAAATATGTACCCGCCTACGAATAAAAATAACATTTATTTTCTTTATCATCTTTTCTTGATAAAGAAAAAGATACCACGCTGATACAATTGCTATTGGCTGTCTTGCCGTGTTGCTTTGAATATGATTGGTTGATGTGGCTGTCATCATGAAAACTGGCCAATGACAACTGTGCGCGCCTTCTTTTTGAAAATACGTCAGTTTGAATGGGTACGCGCTGGCAGTCGTGCACTAGTGGACTACCTGACCACTAACGTATTACCTGGATTATTACCTGTACTATTTTACATCTGCTCGCCATGTTTTCATTTGGAGCGAATCTGAGTTGTGGGATTTCAACGGAGAACAGAAACGTGGAGTATGGACACAGTTGAAGAGTCAGGCGGATCTGTTTGGTCAGCTATTACTTGGACTTCACTACATAACTGTTCTGCTGTATCAGGTAAGAATTAATTTCCCTTCCCTTTGTAAAATCATAACCTAACGCAGTGTTTGTGTTAATTCCCTTAATTTACAGTGATGGTTTTGTCAAACTGTTAGCTAACCGTTAACTAACGTTATCGTATAGTCATAGGTGATTAACGTTATTTTAGCACATTTAGGTCATTTCGGTCAGCACCGAAATGTGTTTCTGAAAACATTTTAGGCGAGAAATAAGCTATGCAGTTGCTGAATCCGTCTTTATTTTAGATCGACAACGTTCATTTTAAAAGATTTTCGACAGCTTGCGGCGCCCCGTCTCTCAAAACTTGCCGCGACGCGAAGCCATTGCACGGCAAAAAAACAATAGTGTAGTGCTGTGTCCATTTATTCAACTCAAGCATTAATTCAAGAACATCAATAAGGTTTGTGGCATTCAGATAACACCATACAGCTTCACTTCTACTGGAAACAGAAGCACTGATGTCAACCTGAACACTGAAGTAAACATTCATACTGGGAGCGCTAGCTCCAGCAGCTAGGCAGCTAGCTCTCCTAGCATGAATGTTAACTCCAGTGTTACTGTTGACTTCAGTGCTTCCTGCTCGCTCCCGTTCGCGTCGTCACTTGTCCGCGTATTTTTGGGGAAAATAATACGGATATCCATACCGAACACCACAGCTAACTAGCGATTCTATGAGCAACTGCGACCATGAACGTCAAGTACTAACAGCGTCCCTCTCATGAGTCTGACTCAATGACCCGCCTCCCAACTCCTGTAATTGGCCAGCACGTTTGTTTGTTGATTGGATTGGTTGAATTGTATTGACAAACCGAGATAGGAATAATAGAGTAATGGCCACTCCGAGGTAAAAAACAAAACCCAAATAAAACAAACAGTAAGTGGATCTTACTTTGTCCCTAAGTCAGCAGTATAAAGCTAATGGCACTATCTGCCATTACACTACCCCATCCTTACCCCACAATATACAGCATTGGGTAAACAAAACACAAAAAAAAATTAAATGCAAATATAAATTGCAGACTGCTTGCTGCACCACCCGACCTAATCCGACTGCACCAATATGCCGTCCCATGTTGTCTGTTTAGGATGTTTTCAGTGGGTACTGGGGGCCTGAAAAAAATTATTGGGCTGACTAAAAACGTCCTTTTAAAATACACAAGAACATGTTAGGCCAGCTTAAATCACACTAAATCATAATTTTTGCACTCAGGTAAGAAGAAGTTTAAGACCCGGTCTGGAGACTTCGTACCAGGCTTACACACCTGGATAAAACAATTGCAACTCAATTTACTCTGGCGTGTAAATAAAGCAGACTGGACCCTGTCTGGCCTAGAATTCTGCACATAATCCACATGCAGTGTTCTCAGATATCACCATAAGCACGAGGAATAGCATGCATCACATTTATACCAAAAGTAGGGCACAGTGTGCATATGAAATAAACAGAGATGTAAAGTTTTCCTTGGTTTTACAAATTCTTATGCAAGCAGTCTGCTGCTCGTGTGCCTGTTTGTCCAATGGTCAATGTGAACTGCACCTACTTTAGCGGGGTCAAATACTATGGCTATTTATGCACAGTTTTCTCCCTGTGCATGGACAGTACATTGGGACAACAACAGTAGTACATGTAACCATACTGATTAGTGGAATTGTTATAGGTAATACTGTATGCTTAATCATCTTTATTGTTTCTTTTGTCAGGTGGACTACCTGTGTCTGCTGGGAGGTGCCACTCCAGGGACACAGTGAGGCGGATGCTAAGAAAACTCGGGACCAATGCCCTTTGGGCATTGTACAGTTTGAAGGGGAGAAAGGGAAAGAAAAAATTCATGGACCTGAAATTATACCCTGCTGTAGTTCGTAGGTGTCTTTTTTTTTTGTATGGTTTCTACTCCCAGTTTGAGACCTAGCAAAGATCTCTTAACTTTTAATCTTTGTGATTTTTATGCCTCAATATGACATATTGATATTACTACCATATATTTGAACATAATTATTGAAACTGCTTGAAACCTCAGATCCCTTACATAATGAATAAAAAGTGAAATCTGTGTTTTTAGGCAAAACTTTTTGAATGTGCCTTGGCACATGGCAAAAAGTGGTGTAATAGTGGTGTTTTCCAGCTCTCTCTTTCTGTTGAAGGAGTTTTGTCTGGAAAAAAAAGTGTTTGCCAGCTCTCTTTTCTGTTGAAGGAATTTTGTCTGGAAAAAAAAATGTGTTTGCCAGCTCTCTCTGTTTTTGAATAAAGTGTTGTGAAACATTTACATGGGTTATATTCCAATTCTATCTTGAAGTAGTAGTAGTGGTCACTCAGAAAACTTTAAATTTGAAATTGAATGGTGTTGTCATAATTGTTTAAATATTGTAATTTAAATTTATAGATTTTTTTTCCAAAGCATGTCACCCAGTCCTGAAGTGGTATCATTCTCACACTGTCAGCTGTACACATTTTAAAGAACATTAAGGTATAATGTTGTAGCAGTCATTTGTAACATTTTAAGAAGGTTATCACAAAACAGTTTTAGAATGTTTTTATAGAACATTCTTTTAGAACATTCGGGAACTTAAAGAAAACTTAACCTAGAAACATAATTAAAACATTATGGTATAATGTTAAAGCAATATTTTCATTCAACATTTTAAGAAGGCTATCACAAAACAGTTTTAGAATGTTTTTATAGAACGTTCTTCCAGAACATTCTGGGAACTTAAAGAAAACTTACCCCTAAAAACATCGTTGAAACATTATGGTATAATGTTAAAGCAATATTTTCATTCAACATTTTAAGAAGGTTATCACAAAACAGTTTTAGAATGTTTTTATAGAACGTTCTTCCAGAACATTCCGGGAACTTAAAGAAAACTTCCCGCTAAAAACATTATTACAACATTATGGTATAATGTTATGGCAATATTTTCATTAAACATTTTAAGAAGGTTATTACAAAACAGTTTTAGAATGATTTTATAGAACGTTCTTCCAGAACATTGCGGGAACTTAAAGAAAACTTCCCGCTAAAAACATTGTAACAACATTATAGGAAACATTGTCAGAATGTTTTTAGAACCAAAAATTGCTAGCTGGGCCTCTGCTTAGAAGAGCTAAATAAGGTCATTTCTAACATGAATCCTCCAGTAAGCCTGTTTCCTGCCAGCATCTTTGAAAAACGCTACCCCCTGCTTAGAAGAGCTAAATAAGGTCATTTCTAACATGAATCCTCCAGTAAGCCTGGTTCCTGCTTGCATCTTTGAAAAACACTACCCCCTGCTTAGCAAAAGCTTAATAATGTCATTTCTAACATGAATCCTCCAGAAAGCCTGTTTCCAGCTTGAATCATTGTAAAATGCTGTCCCCTGCTTAGAAGAGCTAAATAGGGTCATTTCTAACATGAATCCTCCAGTAAGCCTGTTTCCTGCTTGAATCTTTGAAAAACACTATCCCCTGCTTAGAAAAGCTAAATAAGGTCATTTCTAACATGAATCCTTCAGAAAGCTTTATTCCAGCTTGAATCATTGAAAAACACTATCCCCTGCTTAAAAGAGCTAAATAAGCTCATTTCTAACATGAATCCTCCAGTAAGCCTGTTTCCTGCTTGCATCTTTGAAAAACGCTACCCCCTGCTTGAAAGAGCTAAATAAGGTCATTTCTAACATGAATCCTCCAGTAAGCCTGTTTCCAGCTTGAATCACTGTAAAAAGCTATCCCCTGCTTAGAAAAGCTTAATAAGCTCATTTCTAACATGGATCCTCCAGAAAGCCTGTTTCCTGCTTGAATCATTGAAAAACGCTACCCCCTGCTTAGAAGAGCTAAATAAGCTCATTTCTAACACGAATCCTCCAGTAAGCCTGTTTCCTGCTTGAATCACTGTAAAACGCTGTCCCCTGCTTAGAAGAGCTAAATAAGGTCATTTCTAACATGACTCCTTCAGAAAGCCTGTTTCCTGCTTGAATCATTGAAAAACCTACCCCCTGCTTAGAAAAGCTTAATAAGGTCATTTCTAACAGGATCCTCCAGAAAGCCTGTTTCCTGCTTGAATCACTGTAAAACGCTGTCCCCTGCTTAGGAGAGCTAAATAAGCTCATTTCTAACACGAATCCTCCAGTAAGCCTGTTTCCTGCTTGAATCACTGTAAAACGCTGTCCCCTGCTTAGAAGAGCTAAATAAGGTCATGTCTAACATGAATCCTCCAGTAAGCCTGTTTCCTGCTTGCATCTTTGAAAAACGCTACCCCCTGCTTAGAAAAGCTTAATAAGGTCATTTCTAACATGGATCCTCCAGTAAGCCTGTTTCCTGCTTGAATCACTGTAAAACGCTACCCCCTACTTAGAAGAGCTAAATAAGCTCATTTCTAAAATGAATCCTCCAGTAAGCCTGTTTCCTGCTTGAATCACTGTAAAACGCTACCCCTGCTTAGAAAAGCTTAATAAGGTAATTTCTAACATGAATCCTCCAGTAAGCCTGTTTCCTGCTTGCATCTTTGAAAAACGCTACCCCCTGCTTAGAAAAGCTTAATAAGGTCATTTCTAACATGAATCCTTCAGAAAGCTTTATTCCAGCTTGAATCATTGTAAAACGCTGTCCTCTGCTTAGAAAAGCTAAATAAGGTCATTTCTAACATGAATCCTCAGAAAGCTTTATTCCAGCTTGAATCATTGTAAAACGCTGTCCTCTGCTTAGAAGAGCTACATAAGCTCATTTCTAACATGAATCCTCCAGTAAGCCTGTTTCCAGCTTGAATCACTGTAAAAAGCTATCCCCTGCTTAGAAAAGCTTAATAAGCTCATTTCTAACACGGATCCTCCAGAAAGCCTGTTTCCTGCTTGAATCATTGAAAAACGCTACCCCCTGCTTAGAAGAGCTAAATAAGCTCATTTCTAACACGAATCCTCCAGTAAGCCTGTTTCCTGCTTGAATCACTGTAAAACGCTGTCCCCTGCTTAGAAGAGCTAAATAAGGTCATTTCTAACATGACTCCTTCAGAAAGCCTGTTTCCTGCTTGAATCATTGAAAAACGCTACCCCCTGCTTAGAAAAGCTTAATAAGGTCATTTCTAACATGGATCCTCCAGTAAGCCTGTTTCCTGCTTGAATCATTGAAAAACACTATACCCTGCTTAGAAGAGCTAAATAAGCTCATTTCTAACATGAATCCTCCAGTAAGCCTGTTTCCAGCTTGAATCACTGTAAAACGCTGTCCCCTGCTTAGAAGAGCTAAATTAGGTCATTTCTAACATGAGTCCTCCAGTAAGCCTGTTTCCTGCTTGAATCTTTGAAAAACACTATCCCCTGCTTAGAAAAGCTAAATAAGGTCATTTCTAACATGAATCCTCCAGAAAGCCTGTTTCCAGCTTGAATCATTGTAAAAAGCTATCCCCTGCTTAGAAAAGCTTAATAAGCTGATTTCTAACATGGATCCTCCAGAAAGCCTGTTTCCTGCTTGCATCTTTGAAAAACACTATCCCCTGCTTAGAAAAGCTAAATAAGGTCATTTCTAACATGAATCCTCCAGTAAGCCTGTTTCCTGCTTGAATCACTGTAAAAGGCTGTCCCCTGCTTAGAAGAGCTAAATAAGGTCATTTCTAACATGAATCCTCCAGAAAGCCCGTTTCCAGCTTGAATCATAGTAAAACGCGGTCCCCTGCTTAGAAAAGCTAAATAAGGTCATTTCTAACACGAATCCTTCAGAAAGCCTGTTTCCTGCTTGAATCATTGAAAAACGCTACCCCCTGCTTAGAAAAGCTTAATAAGGTCATTTCTAACATGAATCCTCCAGAAAGCCTGTTTCCAGCTTGAATCATTGTAAAAAGCTATCCCCTGCTTAGAAAAGCTTAATAAGCTCATTTCTAACATGGATCCTCCAGAAACCCTGTTTCCTGCTTGAATCACTGTAAAACGCTGTAGCCTGCTTAGAAGAGCTAAATAAGGTCATTTCTAACATGAGTCCTCCAGTAAGCCTGATTCCTGCTTGAATCTTTGAAAAACACTATCCCCTGCTTAGAAAAGCTAAATAAGGTCATTTCTAACATGAATCCTCCAGAAAGCCTGTTTCCAGCTTGAATCATTGTAAAAGCTAACCCCTGCTTAGAAAAGCTTAATAAGCTGATTTCTAACATGGATCCCCCAGAAAGCCTGTTTCCTGCTAGCATCTTTGAAAAACACTATCCCCTGCTTAGAAAAGCTAAATAAGGTCATTTCTAACATGAATCCTTCAGAAAGCCTGTTTCCTGCTTGAATCATTGAAAAACGCTACCCCTGCTTAGAAAAGCTTAATAAGGTCATTTCTAACATGAATCCTCCAGAAAGCCTGTTTCCAGCTTGAATCATTGTAAAAGCTAACCCCTGCTTAGAAAAGCTTAATAAGCTGATTTCTAACATGGATCCCCCAGAAAGCCTGTTTCCTGCTAGCATCTTTGAAAAACACTATCCCCTGCTTAGAAAAGCTAAATAATGTCATTTCTAACATGAATCCTTCAGAAAGCCTGTTTCCTGCTTGAATCATTGAAAAACGCTACCCCCTGCTTAGAAAAGCTTAATAAGGTCATTTCTAACATGAATCCTCCAGAAAGCCTGTTTCCAGCTTGAATCATTGTAAAAAGCTATCCCCTGCTTAGAAAAGCTTAATAAGCTCATTTCTAACATGGATCCTCCAGAAAGCCTGTTTCCTGCTTGAATCACTGTAAAACGCTGTACCCTGCTTAGAAGAGCTAAATAAGGTCATTTCTAACATGAGTCCTCCAGTAAGCCTGTTTCCTGCTTGAATCTTTGAAAAACACTATCCCCTGCTTAGAAAAGCTTAATAAGCTGATTTCTAACATGGATCCTCCAGAAAGCCTGTTTCCTGCTTGCATCTTTGAAAAACACTATCCCCTGCTTAGAAAAGCTAAATAAGGTCATTTCTAACATGAATCCTTCAGAAAGCTTTATTCCTGCTTGCATCTTTGAAAAACACTATCCCCTGCTTAGAAAAGCTAAATAAGGTCATTTCTAACATGAATCCTTCAGAAAGCCTGTTTCCTGCTTGAATCACTGTAAAACGCTGTCCCCTGCTTAGAAGAGCTAAATAAGGTCATTTCTAACATGAATCCTCCAGTAAGCCTGTTTCCTGCTTGAATCTTTGAAAAACACTATCCCCTGCTTAGAAAAGCTAAATAAGGTCATTTCTAACATGAATCATTCAGAAAGCCTGTTTCCTGCTTGAATCATTGTAAAAAGCTATCCCCTGCTTAGAAAAGCTTAATAAGCTCATTTCTAACATGGATCCTCCAGAAAGCCTGTTTCCTGCTTGAATCACTGTAAAACGCTGTACCCTGCTTCGAAGAGCTAAATAAGGTCATTTCTAACATGAGTCCTCCAGTAAGCCTGTTTCCTGCTTGAATCTTTGAAAAACACTATCCCCTGCTTAGAAAAGCTTAATAAGCTGATTTCTAACATGGATCCTCCAGAAAGCCTGTTTCCTGCTTGCATCTTTGAAAAACACTATCCCCTGCTTAGAAAAGCTAAATAAGGTCATTTCTAACATGAATCCTTCAGAAAGCTTTATTCCAGCTTGCATCTTTGAAAAACGCTACCCCCTGCTTAGAAGAGCTAAATAAGGTCATTTCTAACATGAATCCTCCCGAAAGCCTGTTTCCTGCTTGAATCACTGTAAAACGCTGTACCCTGCTTAGAAGAGCTAAATAAGGTCATTTCTAACATGAGTCCTCCAGTAAGCCTGTTTCCTGCTTGAATCTTTGAAAAACACTATCCCCTGCTTAGAAAAGCTTAATAAGCTGATTTCTAACATGGATCCTCCAGAAAGCCTGTTTCCTGCTTGCATCTTTGAAAAACACTATCCCCTGCTTAGAAAAGCTAAATAAGGTCATTTCTAACATGAATCCTTCAGAAAGCTTTATTCCTGCTTGCATCTTTGAAAAACACTATCCCCCTTAAAAAGCTAAATAAGGTCATTTCTAACATGAATCCTTCAGAAAGCCTGTTTCCTGCTTGAATCACTGTAAAACGCTGTCCCCTGCTTAGAAGAGCTAAATAAGGTCATTTCTAACATGAATCCTCCAGTAAGCCTGTTTCCTGCTTGAATCTTTGAAAAACACTATCCCCTGCTTAGAAAAGCTAAATAAGGTCATTTCTAACATGAATCTTCAGAAAGCCTGTTTCCTGCTTGAATCATTGTAAAAAGCTATCCCCTGCTTAGAAAAGCTTAATAAGCTCATTTCTAACATGGATCCTCCAGAAAGCCTGTTTCCTGCTTGAATCACTGTAAAACGCTGTACCCTGCTTCGAAGAGCTAAATAAGGTCATTTCTAACATGAGTCCTCCAGTAAGCCTGTTTCCTGCTTGAATCTTTGAAAAACACTATCCCCTGCTTAGAAAAGCTTAATAAGCTGATTTCTAACATGGATCCTCCAGAAAGCCTGTTTCCTGCTTGCATCTTTGAAAAACACTATCCCCTGCTTAGAAAAGCTAAATAAGGTCATTTCTAACATGAATCCTTCAGAAAGCTTTATTCCAGCTTGCATCTTTGAAAAACGCTACCCCCTGCTTAGAAGAGCTAAATAAGGTCATTTCTAACATGAATCCTCCCGTAAGCCTGTTTCCTGCTTGAATCTTTGAAAAACACTATCCCCTGCTTAGAAAAGCTAAATAAGGTCATTTCTAACATGAATCCTCCAGAAAGCCTGTTTCCAGCTTGAATCATTGAAAAACGCTATCCCCTGCTTAGAAAAGCTTAATAAGCTGATTTCTAACATGGATCCTCCAGAAAGCCTGTTTCCTGCTTGCATCTTTGAAAAACACTATCCCCTGCTTAGAAAAGCTAAATAAGGTCATTTCTAACATGAATCCTTCAGAAAGCTTTTTCCAGCTTGCATCTTTGAAAAACGCTCCCCCTGCTTAGAAGAGCTAAATAAGGTCATTTCTAACATGAATCCTCCGTAAGCCTGTTTCCTGCTTGAATCACTGTAAAACCTTCCCCTGCTTAGAAAGCTAAATAAGGTCATTTCTAACATGAATCCTCCAGTAAGCCTGTTTCCTGCTTGAATCTTTGAAAAACACTATCCCCTGCTTAGAAAAGCTAAATAAGGTCATTTCTAACATGAATCCTCCAGAAAGCCTGTTTCCAGCTTGAATCATTGTAAAAAGCTATCCCCTGCTTAGAAAAGCTTAATAAGCTCATTTCTAACATGGATCCTCCAGAAACCCTGTTTCCTGCTTGAATCACTGTAAAACGCTGTAGCCTGCTTAGAAGAGCTAAATAAGGTCATTTCTAACATGAGTCCTCCAGTAAGCCTGTTTCCTATTGAATCTTTGAAAAACACTATCCCCTGCTTAGAAAAGCTAAATAAGGTCATTTCTAACATGAATCCTCCAGAAAGCCTGTTTCCAGCTTGAATCATTGTAAAAAGCTATCCCCTGCTTAGAAAAGCTTAATAAGCTGATTTCTAACATGGATCCTCCAGAAAGCCTGTTTCCTGCTTGCATCTTTGAAAAACACTATCCCCTGCTTAGAAAAGCTAAATAAGGTCATTTCTAACATGAATCCTTCAGAAAGCTTTATTCCAGCTTGCATCTTTGAAAAACGCTACCCCCTGCTTAGAAGAGCTAAATAAGGTCATTTCTAACATGAATCCTCCCGTAAGCCTGTTTCCTGCTTGAATCACTGTAAAACGCTGTCCCCTGCTTAGAAGAGCTAAATAAGGTCATTTCTAACATGAATCCTCCAGTAAGCCTGTTTCCTGCTTGAATCTTTGAAAAACACTATCCCCTGCTTAGAAAACCTAAATAAGGTCATTTCTAACATGAATCCTCCAGAAAGCCTGTTTCCAGCTTGAATCATTGTAGAAAGCTATCCCCTGCTTAGAAAAGCTTAATAAGCTCATTTCTAACATGGATCCTCCAGAAACCCTGTTTCCTGCTTGAATCACTGTAAAACGCTGTAGCCTGCTTAGAAGAGCTAAATAAGGTCATTTCTAACATGAGTCCTCCAGTAAGCCTGTTTCCTATTGAATCTTTGAAAAACACTATCCCCTGCTTAGAAAAGCTAAATAAGCTCATTTCTAACATGAATCCTCCAGAAAGCCTGTTTCCAGCTTGAATCATTGTAAAAAGCTAACCCCTGCTTAGAAAAGCTTAATAAGCTGATTTCTAACATGGATCCTCCAGAAAGCCTGTTTCCTGCTTGCATCTTTGAAAAACGCTACCCCCTGCTTAGAAGAGCTAAATAAGGTCATTTCTAACATGAATCCTCCCGTAAGCCTGTTTCCTGCTTGAATCACTGTAAAACGCTGTCTCCTGCTTAGAAAAGCTAAATAAGGTCATTTCTAACATGAATCCTTCAGAAAGCTTTATTCCAGCTTGAATCATTGTAAAACGCTGTCCTCTGCTTAGAAAAGCTTAATAAGGTCATTTCTAACATGAATCCTCCAGAAAGCCTGTTTCCAGCTTGAATCATTGTAAAAAGCTATCCCCCAGCTAGCAGGGAACGTTCCCACACCATTGGCTAACATTCCCTACAGGTTTTGTTAAAGTTCTTAAAAAACATTTTCATTTAATGTTCAAATAACAGTATAATGATGTTTATTATTTTAAATAATGTCTCTGTATTGTTGAATGGTAACAAAGATAGAATGTTTTAGATGTAACATCCTAAGGATGTTTTGGGGATGGCTGTGAGGTAAAAATTATAGACTGTTGCTCTATAAAACATTACCACAATGTTCCATAACAACAAAGTAAAGACAATCTCAAAAAATAATTTTAAAAACGTTTTCAGGATGTTATTATGGCCTCTGATTGCAATATGTTATTTTAAAACATTCTGACAATGTTATGCAATAATAAAGAAGGAATATTGTTAAAGCAATATTTTAAAAATATTTTCAGGATGTTAGTGATGCCTCATATCACAAATAGCATGTTTCTGTAATGTCATTTATAAACAAAGGAATAACGTTTTACCTATAGCATTCTGAGGATATTTTAGGGACAATGTTTAGGTAACAGATTACATAATGTTATTTATAAAATGTGTTCACAATGTTATGTAATATCACATTAAAAACATTTTCGAAGTAATATCTGGAAAATGTTTTGAGGATGTTATTGATACTTCAGATTACGCAATGTTCTTTTCCAAAACATTTCTGTAATGTGATATATTGACAAATGTAGAATATTTGTCTAAAACATGCTTAGGATGTTTTGAGGATGTTCTTGAGTTAATGATTATTGAATGTTCACCTACAGAACATTTCCACGATGTTACAGAAAAACAACAAAGGAATATTCTAAAACAAACATTAAAAAAATGTCTTCCATATGTTTTTAAGCCTCAGATTATACTATGTAGTTTATAAAACATTCTTATAATGTTATATGATGATAAACGAAGAATATACACAAAGCAATATTTTGAAAATGTTTGCAGGATGTTATTGATGCCTCTTATAACAAATAGCATGTTTTTGTAATGTCATGTATGAACAAAGGAAGAACGTTTTAGCTATAGCATTCTGAGGATATTTTAGGGACAGTGTTTAGGTAACAGATTACGCAATGTTATTAATGAAATGTCCCCACAATGATAAATTATATCTCATGAAGAACATTTACAGAATCTCATGTATCATTTGGAAAATCTTTTCAAGATGTTATTGATACCTCAGATTCTGCAATGTTTTTTTCCAAAACATTTTTGTAATATGATAAATTAACAAACATAGAACATTTGTCTTAAATATTCTTAAAGTTAATGGATTACTGAATGTTCACCTACAGAACATTTCCACAAATAAACATAAAACATAAATTGCTTCTTGATAGCATGGAAATGTTGGTGATGTTGGGTATAGTTGTTCCCATGATAGCAGAATTCAAATTGTTCTAGAAAATTAAGTTTTTAAGATAAAATTCTGATAGTTGCCTCATCAACCATGGCTCTAAAATATTGTAAATTTTTTCAGAAAGATTGAAAATGTATTTAGCAAGAATTGGATGGTATACACTGCAAAATAAAATCCTAATTTTACGGTATATGACTCTAATTTTTTACAGTAGTTTTTCTGTTCTTTGAAAATAGTGTACAAATCTGTAAAATTACAGACTTTATCAGTAAATGAACAATCTGCCTGTTATTTTAAGTATTGTGACAGTAATGACAAATTACATTTATTTCTCATTTTTTTACAGAAAAATACTATATTAATTATACATGATCTTTCCGTTTTCTTAAATAAAATACAAATGATTGTAAAATGACAGTAATTCTCTATAATTAAATATGTAACTTGTAATAAAAAGGTTTATGTCCATAAAAACAATCTTAACACTTTTCTCTGTAATTTTACAGTAAATCTTATTATTTTCACATTTGCATGTAACTATACATTCAACCTGCAATTAAATATGTAGCTTGTTATATGAAGGATTATTTCCATACTAACAATTTAATGTTTTTCTTTGTAATTTTAAGGTAAATCTTATTAGTTTTAGATTTATGTGTACTTTTACATTCAAACTCTGTAATTAAATATGTAGCTCATTATATTAAGATTTATGACCATACTAACGTTTTTCTCTGTAAGATTAAGGTAAATCTTATTAGTTCACTAGTACTATGTGGTATGTATGAAAGTACTTGTATAGACTTTGGATTAGACTCGATAGTATTAGACTAGTGAGTACTTTAATTCTGTAATTCTGTATAATGGCAATGATTCTAACAAAAATACGTACAGGTCAGGCTGTCTGTGCAGACAGAGAGAGAGAGAGAAAGAGAGAGAGATATATACTTATGTAATTAAATATGTACCCGCCTACGAATAAAAATAACATTTATTTTCTTTATCATCTTTTCTTGATAAAGAAAAAGATACCACGCTGATACAATTGCTATTGGCTGTCTTGCCGTGTTGCTTTGAATATGATTGGTTGATGTGGCTGTCATCATGAAAACTGGCCAATGACAACTGTGCGCGCCTTCTTTTTGAAAATACGTCAGTTTGAATGGGTACGCGCTGGCAGTCGTGCACTAGTGGACTACCTGACCACTAACGTATTACCTGGATTATTACCTGTACTATTTTACATCTGCTCGCCTGTTTTCCCTTTGAAATTTTTTTAAAAAAAAACCCAAAACCTCCCCCTGTTGAAACTTAACTTTCTAAAGAACCTTAAAATTTATTCCACTTGAACTTAAAAACCTATCCCCGCTTGACAAAAATATTTCTAAAAACAAATTTTTCCTTTATCCTTCCTCCCCCTTTGAAAAACCCTATTTAAAGGTAAATTACAAAACCCCAAATGTTTCCGTTAAATTTGTTCCCTTTAGAAAACAAATTTTTTAACAAATTTTAAAAATTTTTCCCTTAACATTGAAAACCTTCCTTTTAAAACTTAAAAATTTAAAACCCTTTTCCCCGGCTTAAAGCTTTAAAAGGGATTTCCCCAACAGGGAATTCCCCCTTTTAAAACTTTTTTAAATTTAAAAACTTATAAAAAAATTAAATTTTTTTTTAAAAATTTGTTTTTAAAATTAAAAAAAATTTTTTTTTTTTGGGGAAAAAATTAAAATTTTTAAAAAATTTAAAAAATTTTCCCAAAAAAATTTTTAAAAAATTTTAAAAATTTTAAATTTTTTTTTTGAAATTTTTAAAAAAAGTTTTGATTTTAAAAAAAAATTTTTAAAATTTTCTATAATACAAAAATGTTTCTTTTAAATTTAAAAAAAAAAATTTTTAAATTTAAATTTTAAAATTTTGGCGATTCAAATTTTTTTAAAATTTTCCTGATGTAAATAAAAAAAAAAAGGAAATTTTGGGAATTTTTAAAAATTTTTTTCAATTTCGAATGTTTAAAAATTTTTAAAAAAATGTTTTTTTTTAAAAGTTTTAAGTTCATAAAATTTAATTTAAAAAAAAAATTTAAAAAAAAAAAAATTTTATTTTTAAAAAATTTTAAATGTTTTATAAATTTTTAAAATTTTTTAAAAAAAAATTTTAAAAAAATTTTGGAAAATTTGTTTTTGAATTTAAATTTGTTTTTTAAATTTTTGAAGCTTTTAAAAAAATTTTTTAATTTGGGAATTTTGGGAAAATTAGGGTTTAAATTTGTTAAAAAGAAAATTTTTTTTTGGAAATTTAAAATTTGAATTTTTAAATTTTTAAGTTTAAATTTAATTTTTAAAAAAAAAAAAAAACTAAAAAAAATTTAAAAAATTTGTTTAAAATTTTAAAAAATTTACAAATTATAAAAAAATTTTCCCAAATAAAATAAAATAAAAGAAATTTTTAAAAAAAATTTTTTTTTGAAGGTTTATTAAAGCCAAAAAATTTTAAAATTTTTTGAAAATTTGAAATTTAAAAAGAAAATTTTGTTTTTCGAAAATAAAATTTTTTAGGGAAAATTTTTTTCAATTTTTTATTAATTAAAATTTTTTTCCCTTTTGAAAATTTTTTTTAAAAATTTAAAAAACAACTTTTCTTTGAAAAAATTTTTTTTAAGTTTTTAAAACAAATTTAATTTTTTTTCCCTTTTTAAAAAATATTAATTAAAAAAAGTTTTTTAAAAAAATTTAAAATTTGAACTAATTTCCCTAAAAAATTTCAAAAAATTTAAACCCATAAAAAAATTCTTTTTTGTTTTCATAAATTTTATTTTTTTTATTTTTTCCCTATTAAAAACTTTTTAAAGAAAAATTTTATTTAAATTTATAACCCTTAATTTTTCTTTTAAAATTTTGGTAAATTTTTTTTAATTTTGTGTATTTAAAAAAATTGGAAAATATTTAATTTAAAAATAAAATTTTTTTTATAAAAAATTTCAAAAATTTTTAAAGTTGTTTTTGGGGGAAAAAAGTTAATTGTAAAAATTTTAAACTTTACGTTTAAAAAAATTTTTTTTAAATTTTGGGAAAAAAAAAAATAAACTTTTTTAAAAAACAAATTTTTTTTTTTTCTTTAATAAATTTTTTTGTAAAAAAAAAAATTTCCCTTTTTTTCGTGGTTTAATTTACTTTTAAAACTCCAAAACTTTTCTTTTAAAATTTTTGAATTTACCCTGCATTATTGGGAAACTGTTTGGGATTTTAAAAAAATTTATTTTTTTCCCTTTTTTTTGGAAATTTTTTTTGGGTTTAATTTACTTTTAAATCAAATTTAATTTTTTTGTTCCCTTTAAAATTTAATTTTTTTAAATAAATTAAAGTTTTTTTTTTAATAAATTTTTTTTAAACTTTAGTCTTTTAGAGAAAGTTTTAAAATTTTAGAAATTTGGATTTGGGTCAAGGAAAAGTTTTTAAAAATTTTTGGGGGCTTAAATTGCAAGTTTTTAAAAAAAATTTAAAGGGTTTTCAAAGGGCTTTTCAAAGGGAAAAAAGGGGGAAAAAAAAATAAACCCTTTTATTAAAAAAATTTAAAACCCCACAATAAAAATAAAAATTTTCCCAAAAATTTTTCCCTGAAAAGAAAATTAACCCTTGCTTTGGCTCCCCGTTTTTTGGAATTTTAAAATTTTTTATGTCCCTTGTCTCCTTTTGGGAAATTTGGGAAAATTGGGTTTAAAAATTGTTTTGGAAATTTGGATGACAAACCAAAAATTAGATTTCAAAAACCCCTCCCCGTTTCATTTGGGAAAGAGGTAAAAACAAAAAGGGAAAAACTAAAAAAAAACAAACAGTTGGAAAAACCTTGTTAAAGCAATTTCCTTCCCGCTAAAAACATTGTAACAACATTATAGGAAACATTGTCAGAATGTTTTTAGAACCAAAAATTGCTAGCTGGGCCCCTGCTTAGAAAAGCTAAATAAGGTCATTTCTAACATGAATCCTCAGAAAGCTTTATTCCAGCTTGAATCATTGTAAAACGCTGTCCTCTGCTTAGAAGAGCTACATAAGCTCATTTCTAACATGAATCCTCCAGTAAGCCTGTTTCCTGCTTGAATCATTGAAAAACGCTACCCCCTGCTTAGAAAAGCTTAATAAGGTCATTTCTAACATGAATCCTCCAGTAAGCCTGTTTCCTGCTTGAATCACTGTAAAACGCTGTCCCCTGCTTAGAAGAACTAAATAAGGTCATTTCTAACATGAATCCTCCAGTAAGCCTGTTTCCTGCTTGAATCTTTGAAAAACACTATCCCCTGCTTAGAAAAGCTTAATAAGGTCATTTCTAACACGGATCCTCCAGAAAGCCTGTTTCCAGCTTGAATCATTGTAAAACGCTGTCCCCTGCTTAGAAGAGCTAAATAAGGTCATTTCTAACATGAATCCTTCAGAAAGCCTGTTTCCTGCTTGAATCATTGAAAAACGCTACCCCCTGCTTAGAAGAGCTAAATAAGCTCATTTCTAACACGAATCCTCCAGTAAGCCTGTTTCCTGCTTGAATCACTGTAAAACGCTGTCCCCTGCTTAGAAGAGCTAAATAAGGTCATTTCTAACATGACTCCTTCAGAAAGCCTGTTTCCTGCTTGAATCATTGAAAAACGCTACCCCCTGCTTAGAAAAGCTTAATAAGGTCATTTCTAACACGGATCCTCCAGAAAGCCTGTTTCCTGCTTGAATCACTGTAAAACGCTGTCCCCTGCTTAGGAGAGCTAAATAAGCTCATTTCTAACACGAACCCTCCAGTAAGCCTGTTTCCTGCTTGAATCACTGTAAAACGCTGTCCCCTGCTTAGAAGAGCTAAATAAGGTCATTTCTAACATGGATCCTCCAGAAAGCCTGTTTATTTAGCTCTTCTAAGCAGGGGACAGCGTTTTACAGTGATTCAAGCAGGAAACAGGCTTACTGGAGGATTCATGTTAGAAATGATCTTATTTAGCTCTTCTAAGCAGAGGACAGCGTTTTACAATGATTCAAGCTGGAATAAAGCTTTCTGAAAGATACATGTTAGAAATGACCTTATTTAGCTTTTCTAAGCAGGGGATAGTGTTTTTCAATGATTCAAGCAGGAAACAGGCTTACTGGAGGATTCACGTTAGAAATGAGCTTATTTAGCTCTTCTAAGCAAGGGACAGCGTTTTACAATGATTCAAGCAGGAAACAGGCTGACTGGAGGATTCATGTTAGAAATGACCTTATTAAGCTTTTCTAAGCAGGGGGTAGCGTTTTTCAAAGATGCAAGCAGGAAACAGGCTTAATGGAGGATTCATGTTAGAAATGACCTTATTACGCTTTTCTAAGCAAGGGATAGTGTTTTTCAATGATTCAAGCAGGAAACAGGCTTACTGGAGGATTCATGCTAGAAATGAGCTTATTTAGCTTTTCTAAGCAGGGGATAGTGTTTTTCAATGATTCAAGCAGGAAACAGGCTTACTGGAGGATTCATGTTAGAAATGAGTTTATTTAGCTCTTCTAAGCAGAGGACAGCGTTTTACAATGATTCAAGCTGGAATAAAGCTTTCTGAAGGATTCATGTAGGAAATGACCTTATTTAGCTTTTCTAAGCAGGGGATAGTGTTTTTCAAAGATTCAAGCAGGAAACAGACTTACTGGAGGATTCATGTTAGAAATGACCTTATTTAGCTCTTCTAAGCAGAGGACAGCGTTTTACAATGATTCAAGCTGGAATAAAGCTTTCTGAAGGATTCATGTTAGAAATGACCTTATTTAGCTTTTCTAAGCAGTGGATAGTGTTTTTCAAAGATTCAAGCAGGAAACAGGCTTACTGGAGGATTCATGTTAGAAATGAGCTTATTTAGCTCTTCTAAGCAGGGGACAGCGTTTTACAGTGATTCAAGCAGGAAACAGGCTTACTGAAGGATTCATGTTAGAAATGACCTTATTTAGCTTTTCTAAGCAGGGGGTAGCGTTTTTCAAAGATGCAAGCAGGAAACAGGCTTAATGGAGGATTCATGTTAGAAATTACCTTATTACGCGTTTCTAAGCAGGGGATAGTGTTTTTCAATGATTCAAGCAGGAAACAGGCTTAATGGAGGATTCATGTTAGAAATGAGCTTATTTAGCTCTTCTAAGCAGAGGACAGCGTTTTACAATGATTCAAGCTGGAATAAAGCTTTCTGAAGGATTCATGTTAGAAATGACCTTATTAAGCTTTTCTAAGTAGGGGATAGTGTTTTTCAAAGATTCAAGCAGGAAACAGACTTACTGGAGGATTCATGTTAGAAATGACCTTATTTAGCTCTTCTAAGCAGAGGACAGCGTTTTACAATGATTCAAGCTGGAATAAAGCTTTCTGAAGGATTCATGTTAGAAATGACCTTATTTAGCTTTTCCAAGCAGTGGATAGTGTTTTTCAAAGATTCAAGCAGGAAACAGGCTTACTGGAGGATTCATGTTAGAAATGAGCTTATTTAGCTCTTCTAAGCAGGGGACAGCGTTTTACAGTGATTCAAGCAGGAAACAGGCTTACTGGAGGATTCATGTTAGAAATGACCTTATTAAGCTTTTCTAAGCAGAGGATAGTGTTTTTCAATGATTCAAGCAGGAAACAGGCTTACTGGAGGATTCATGTTGGAAATTACCTTATTAAGCTTTTCTAAGCAGGGGGTAGCGTTTTTCAAAGATGCAAGCAGGAAACAGGCTTAATGGAGGATTCATGTTAGAAATGAGCTTATTTAGCTCTTCTAAGCAGGGGACAGCGTTTTACAGTGATTCAAGCTGGAAACAGGCTTTCTGGAGGATTCATGTTAGAAATGACCTTATTAAGCTTTTCTAAGCAGGGGATAGTGTTTTTCAATGATTCAAGCAGGAAACAGGCTTACTGGAGGATTCATGTTAGAAATGAGCTTATTTAGCTCTTCTAAGCAGAGGACAGCGTTTTACAATGATTCAAGCAGGAAACAGGCTTTCTGAAGGATTCATGTTAGAAATTACCTTATTACGCTTTTCTAAGCAGGGGATAGTGTTTTTCAATGATTCAAGCAGGAAACAGGCTTAATGGAGGATTCATGTTAGAAATGAGCTTATTTAGCTCTTCTAAGCAGAGGAGAGCGTTTTACAATGATTCAAGCTGGAATAAAGCTTTCTGAAGGATTCATGTTAGAAATGACCTTATTTAGCTTTTCTAAGTAGGGGATAGTGTTTTTCAAAGATTCAAGCAGGAAACAGACTTACTGGAGGATTCATGTTAGAAATGACCTTATTTAGCTCTTCTAAGCAGAGGACAGCGTTTTACAATGATTCAAGCTGGAATAAAGCTTTCTGAAGGATTCATGTTAGAAATGACCTTATTTAGCTTTTCCAAGCAGTGGATAGTGTTTTTCAAAGATTCAAGCAGGAAACAGGCTTACTGGAGGATTCATGTTAGAAATGAGCTTATTAAAGCTCTTCTAAGCAGGGAGCGTTTTTCAAAGATCAAGCAGGAAACAGGCTTAATGGAGGATTCATGTTAGAAATGACTTATTTAGCTTTCTAAGCAGGGGAAGGTTTTCATGATTCAAGCGGAAACAGGCTTCTGGAGGATTCATGTTGAAATACCTTATTAAGCTTTTCTAAGCAGGGGTAGGTTTTTCAAGATTCAAGCAGGAAACAGGCTTATGGAGGATTCATGTTAGAAATGAGCTTATTTAGCTCTTCTAAGCAGGGACAGCGTTTTACAATGATTCAAGCGGAAACAGGCTTTCTGAAGGATTCATGTTAGAAATGACCTTATTAAGCTTTTCTAAGCAGGGGATAGTGTTTTTCAATGATTCAAGCAGGAAACAGGCTTACTGGAGGATTCATGTTAGAAATGAGCTTATTTAGCTCTTCTAAGCAGAGGACAGCGTTTTACAATGATTCAAGCAGGAAACAGGCTTTCTGAAGGATTCATGTTAGAAATTACCTTATTAGCTTTTCTAAGCAGGGGATAGTGTTTTTCAAATGATTCAAGCAGGAAACAGGCTTAATGGAGGATTCATGTTAGAAATGAGCTTATTTAGCTCTTCTAAGCAGAGGAGAGCGTTTTACAATGATTCAAGCTGGAATAAAGCTTTCTGAAGGATTCATGTTAGAAATGACCTTATTTAGCTTTTCTAAGTAGGGGATAGTGTTTTTCAAAGATTCAAGCAGGAAACAGACTTACTGGAGGATTCATGTTAGAAATGACCTTATTTAGCTCTTCTAAGCAGAGGACAGCGTTTTACAATGATTCAAGCTGGAATAAAGCTTTCTGAAGGATTCATGTTAGAAATGACCTTATTTAGCTTTTCCAAGCAGTGGATAGTGTTTTTCAAAGATTCAAGCAGGAAAGGCTTACTGGAGGATTCATGTTAGAAATGAGCTTATTTAGCTCTTCTAAGCAGGGGACAGCGTTTTACAGGATTCAAGCAGGAAACAGGCTTACTGGAGGATTCATGTTAGAAATGACCTTATTAAGCTTTTCTAAGCAGGGGGTAGCGTTTTTCAAAGATGCAAGCAGGAAACAGGCTTAATGGAGGATTCATGTTAGAAATGAGCTTATTTAGCTCTTCTAAGCAGGGGACAGCGTTTTACAGTGATTCAAGCTGGAAACAGGCTTTCTGGAGGATTCATGTTAGAAATGACCTTATTAAGCTTTTCTAAGCAGGGGATAGTGTTTTTCAATGATTCAAGCAGGAAACAGGCTTACTGGAGGATTCATGTTAGAAATGACTTATTTAGCTCTTCTAAGCAGAGGACAGCGTTTTACAATGATTCAAGCTGGAATAACAGGCTTTCTGGAGGATTCATGTTAGAAATGACCTTATTTAGCTTTTAAGCAGGGATAGTGTTTTTCAAAGATTCAAGCAGGAAACAGGCTTCTGAGGATTCATGTTAGAAATACTTATTTAGCTTTCTAAGCAGGGGAAGGTTTTAATGATTCAAGCAGGAAACAGGCTTACTGGAGGATTCATGTTAGAAATGACCTTATTAAGCTCTTCTAAGCAGGGGGATAGCGTTTTACAAAGACCTTCCGCTTAGAGCCTGGGAATACAGGCTTCCTGCAAGGATTCGATGTTAGGGGAAATGGGCGATGTGATGAGAATGTGAGAGTGGTGAAGGTTTACCTAAGAAGCTAAGCCAGAGATAAAGGTTTGGAGGATGTCGTGTTACATCAATGAACCTCCTCCGCCCGTTTAGGCGCCTCTGGGGCCCTACGCGTTTTCACCTCCATGCCAAGGAGCGAGAGGTAGGAGGTTCAGGTAGAAAGGGCTGTGAATTGAGAATGTAGAGAGTGAAGGTTTACAATGAGCTAAGCAGGATAAGAGGCTTCGTCTGGAGGATGATGTTTAGAAAGACCTCCTTTCCAGCCGTTCTAAGCAGCTCGGGAGCCTACGTGTTTTCATGATTCCAGCAGGAAGCAGGCTAGTGGAGGAATTGATGTTAGAATTGAGCTATTTAAGCTCTTCTAAGCAGAGTGAAGCGTTTTACAATGATTCAAGCTGGAATACAAGCTTTCTGAAGGATTCATGTTAGAAATGACTTATTTAGCTTTTTTAAGTATGGGGATAGTGTTTTTCAAAGATTCAAGCAGGAAACAGCTTACTGGAGGATTCATGTTAGAAATGACCTTATTTAGCTCTTCTAAGCAGAGGACAGCGTTTTACATGATTCAAGCTGCGAATACAGGCTTTCTGAGGATTCATGTTAGAAATGACCTTTACTTTTAGCCGGGGTTTTTCAATCAAAGGAACAGGTTTGAGGTCATTAGAATGCTATTTAGCTTTTCTACGGGATGTTTTCAAGATTCAAGCAGGAAACAGGCTTACTGGAGGATTCATGTTAGAAATGACCTTATTAAGCTTTTCTAAGCAGGGGGTAGCGTTTTTCAAAGATGCAAGCAGGAAACAGGCTTAATGGAGGATTCATGTTAGAAATGAGCTTATAATTAGCTCTGTCTAAGCAGGGGACAGCGTTTTACAGTGATTCAAGCTGGAAACAGGCTTTCTGGAGGATTCATGTTAGAAATGACCTTATTAAGCTTTTCTAAGCAGGGGATAGTGTTTTTCAATGATTCAAGCAGGAAACAGGCTTACTGGAGGATTCATGTTAGAAATGAGCTTATTTAGCTCTTCTAAGCAGAGGACAGTGTTTTACAATGATTCAAGCAGGAAACAGGCTTTCTGAAGGATTCATGTTAGAAATGAGCTTATTTAGCTTTTCTAAGCAGGGGATAGTGTTTTTCAATGATTCAAGCAGGAAACAGGCTTACTGGAGGATTCATGTTAGAAATGAGCTTATTTAGCTCTTCTAAGCAGAGGACAGCGTTTTACAATGATTCAAGCTGGAATAAAGCTTTCTGAAGGATTCATGTTAGAAATGGGCGATGTGATGAGAATGTGAGATGTGAAGTGTGAAGACCTAAGAAGCTAGACCAGAGATAAGAGGGGAGATGTGTTTACATCAAGAACCCTCCCCGCCCGTTTAGGCGCCTCTGGGGCCCTACGCGCACCCTCCAGCCAAGGAGCGGAGGAGGGGCGGGAGGGCGATGTGATGAGAATGTGAGATGTGAAGACCTAATAAGCTAAGCCAGAGATAAGAGGGGAGATGTGTTTACATCAAGAACCCTCCCCGCCCGTTGAGGCGCCTCTGGGGCCCTACGCGCCACCTCCAGCCGAGGAGCGGAGGAGGGGTGGGAGGGCGTGAAATGTGATGAATGTGGTGAATGTGGTGAAGCAGTGGCCGGGTAAGCGTGTGTGTGCGCGTTCCAGGTCCGTAGTGAGGATGATGAGTAACAGATCCTGCCTTTCCAGATCCAGATGTCCCAGTCCGAGTCTCTCGTGCAGTGATTCCAGAAGAGCAGAGCAAAGAAACTTGAATTAAACTTGAATTAAATCTATTTTTATTATTATTATTATTATTATTATTCTCGTTTCCTTTAAACTTGTTGTCTTTTAGTTTTTTTTCCATATGTTGTTGGGATAGTTTTCCTGTTGAGTAATTATATGATTTCGGACACATCATCAGTAGTGGACCCCAGGATCACCGGGCGTTTCGGCCATCATCACTAGACACCCTCACCCGGGGGGGGGCCCTCCCCAGATTGATCAGTTCCGGAGAGTGTGTCTGTCTTATTGCCAATCAGGTGTTATTCCCTTTTTCCTTTTATCCGGAATTAATCATTAATTATTTATATTTTATAGTTATTTATTAATTAATTATTTTATTATTATATTATTTTATTTATTATTATATTTTTATTTTCATCTATCTATTATTGATTAGTAATTGTTTATTTATTTATTTATTCTTTATTATGTCATAAATGAATGATAGATAGTAGATAAATAAATAAATAAATAAGCCGCGTTGGCGTTAGGTTTTCTGACTCCCATCTCTCCCCACCTGCAGGCCTGTGCAGGAGGGGCGGAAAGGGACGGGAAATGTTATGAAGAGGGGCCAGGAGGGGGTTTGTTCCAGGTCCTTAGTGAGGATGATGAGTAGCAGATCCTGCCTTTCCAGATCCAGATGTCACAGTCCAAGTCCCTCGTGCAGTGATTTCAGAAGAGCCGAGCAGTCATGATCGTGGTTTCCTATTTGAGCTGACGTTTTTCCTTTTATCCAGAATTAATTAATTAATTAATTAATTAATTAATTAATTAATTATTATTTATTTATTATTTATCATATCACAAATGAGTAATAGGTAGTAGATCAATAAATAAATAAACTAGAAAATTCCCCCACCGGGAAATTTTGAAAGGGCCACGGGGGCTACTGCCCGAGTTTATATACTTTACGATGAGATTCTTCGAGATTTCAAACGAGACGGAGTTGTTTTAGAGGCAAATACAACTACAAAGACTTCGTACTCAACTGTTTGCCAGTACATGTCACCGAACTCAGCTGTCACTCAGGTACTACCAAGTACTACCGAGTACTACCGAGTACTACTGAGTACTACCGAGTACTACTGAGACTCAAGTACTGAGAACTACTAGGTACAATGTATTGTCAAACAGTTGAGTGGGAAGCACTCAACTGTTTGCCAGTACTTGTGTCTCATTTTAAAGTTTAAATGGAGTTTCTAGGTGAAAGTATGGCTGAGCTGAAGTCGTTTTACTAAAAAAACTACATTTCGTTTTAGAGTTTAAATGGAGTATCTAGGTGAAAGTATGCCTGCGCAGCAGGCTTTTGAAAAACGACAATGAAAGTTCCTTTTTTTTCGCTCGTTCCATTCATTTCAATGGGAAAATTTTGTTGGTTTTTCGTGACTTACGTCGCGAAAAATTCGTGTTCGGCTAAGAAAAGCAATAGCACGCCGATCCCGATCGAACCGCACGTTTTGATATATCATTTGTCCTACAACTCTTATAGCTGTAGAAGTTTTAGCCACTCGAAATTCGGCAAAATAATAATAATAACTAGAAAATGCATTTCCTGCGGAAATACGTGGAAATGCTTTAATGCTGAAGCAACACTGAAAAAAAAGCAGAATATTTGAAGAAAATATTCAAAAAGCTGAATATATCAAGAGAATATTCAAAAAGCTGAATATGTGCAAAAGTATGAAAAAGCTGAATATTTGAAGAGAATATAAAAAAAAGCTGAATATGCAAAAAGTTTGAAAATCTGAATAGCTGAAGAGAATATTCAAAAAGCTGAATATGTGAAAAGTATGAAAAAGCTGAATATGTGCAAAGTATGAAAAAGTTGAATATGTGCAAAATTATGAAAAAAGCTAAATATTTGAAAATAATATTAACAAAGCCTTATATCTGCAAATGTATGGAATACGCTAAATAGCTGAACAAATATGAAAAACTTGAATATTTGAAAAGAATATCAAAGGGAAAAAAGACACGTTGAAATTACCTTAAAGAGCTGAACATTTAAATATCTGAATCGTTTTTGTAGTTGAATGACACATACAGACAGAGACCAAGTGAAATACATACAGACAAAGAGAAAGACAACAGACAGGCAGACAGACAGAGGGGAAAAAAAAAAAAAATATATAAAGGCACTGAAATAGTGTGTGGATCTTTGTATATAAATTTAAAATGAATATATAGAAATAGAAACATAAATAAAAAAAATAATACTGAAATCAAATTAAAAGCAACTCAAAGACCAAAATCTGTGTGCATTCACATTCTTCATATCCCTGTCAATCAAAATGGCCTCGCCTCTGCCACCTCCCCTTATTTAAATGACTGGAGGTGCTAACTTTCTACACGGTGGTGTGAAAGCCCCTTTAGGGCTTGATTTTGCCTACACCATGGGGGACACTTTAACTAACCATAAGGAAACTCAAATGGACTTTTGCTCCACTTTGGTGGCAATTCACTAAGAGTCTGTTATTCATATGGGGATAACGTGAATTGGGAATCATTTCAATTATTGCATGTAGACCCCCTTTTAATTCAAAGAAACAAATAAAACTTAAAATAAAATTAGATTTGAATACAGAATTTGATCATCAATGTATCTCCGTATGCACTGGCAGTTGGATCTTGCAATAAAACAAATAAATAGATGAAAATAAAAAATACATAGAAACTGTAGTTTGCAAACTCAAAAATGAACAGCGCCTAAGCAGAAATTGTTTTCAAATAGTTTTAGGGCTCAACAATATATATTGTCGCCATCAATAGCAGAAGATTCAGAGTATGTGCAAAGGATGCAGTATTGGGTAACTAACATCTGTCCACATCCTTCTTTCACCTATTATCTTAATTGTTTTTTATGATAAGCACAGCACATAAATAATATTGTGTTGATCAAGACCTTTAGTCAAGATTAATGGGTAAATATTAGGGAGACAATGTGTCATGCCTAAAAAGATTGCTATGATTGCGACACATTACTCAAAACAGAGCTTTGTATATAAAGTGTCATTGGTTTGATAATGATGAACAATATCGCAATTTCAATAGTGGACAGAGGCTTTTCACATGGTGGTTAGACCGAGGCTAATACCCGCAATAGTCTAGCACAGGGGCCCGTTTCACAAAGCAGGTTCAACAAACTCTGAACCTAACCCTGAACTCTGAGTTGAACAACTCTGAGATGGGCAACTCTGAATTTTCAGTTTCAGAACAGCGGTTTTGAATTAGTTCACTCAACTCTGAGTATGTAAACTCTGAGTTACGCGCGTGCCTGCCGACTCTACAAAGCCATCATCAATGGATCTCCGATACTACGATTCACCATGGCAACGGGGAGAGCGTCATTAGATATTACTGAGTGTTTATGTAGAAAACGAGCTCATCCTGAGAAAGCGGAGCAACGTAACTGCAGCAAAGTAGCGATAGTTGGCGTGGCAGACATTTACTGCCCGATCTAATGTGTATAACTGAATGAAACAGTCTATTGATCTAAAGGTAATAAGTCTTTATTTTCAGACTTGCACAGCGACACTGTGGTATAATGGTTAGCAACGCTACCTATAGTGTGGGTGACAGCGGTTTGATTCCTGTAGTTCACAAAGTAGCGCAACAAATAAATTATTATTTTCATTGGGTGTAATCCCCCCAGGCACAGAAAGAAAGTGGCTTCAGTTGAAAATTAAGCAGAAGAATATTGCGCAAATACGTTGACTAAGGCATATGATTTTAATCATATTTCACATATTAAACAGTAAATATAAGCATGTATTTCAACACAGGAATGTACTTAAACATTTCATAAATCTCCCGTTCGCAAAAACACTACCTCCGCAAAGAATCTGGTTGCGGATTATGTCCGCGATATGAAATGTTGAAAATGTCGGAGAATATTGTTTAGATAATATCTAATGTGATTGAAAGGAAAGGTAATCAAAATCCTCTCCCGACGCAAAGCTGCTAGAATCACTTTTATTTCCGTATCGATTAGGTTGACGATGAAAGGACGGCACAATTTTTCAGAGTTGGTTCAGATTCCGGAAAAAGGCGGAGACATGTAGGGAGAAACTCACGGTTTGTTGAAGCAAACCTGCTAGCGAGCAGGTTAGTTTCACGGAGTATGTTACCCGGGTAACTGACTCAGATTTATGCTGAACTGGCTTTGTGAAACCGAAAAAACCAGAGTTTCCCTCATCTCAGGGTTAACTAACTCAAGGTTTTCACTAAACCTGCTTTGTGAAACGGACCCCAGGTGTGAAACTGATCCAGTAAAGGGGCTACAGGTTTTCATTCCAACCAAGCAAGAACACACCTGATCCAACAAATCAACTGTGTGAAGACAATTAAGTTGATTGAATAAGTCCAGTCAGCTGTGTTCTTCCTTGGTTGGAATGAAAACCTGCAGCTACAGCGGCCCTTTACTGGATCAGTCTGACACCCTATGGCTTCAAGCTGCAGCAGCCCTGGACTGACAGTCATGTCAACACTGTCATTTCACTTGTGTGTTATCTCAATATTTAGCTCAGTTTACTGAGCCTCACTGAAATGCAGGTTGTGTCCTTGACTTTGAAGGAACATGGGGTTAGAGTCACTTGTGTGACCTCAGGTCAGAAGACAAGCATGGGCACATTTGTTTCCCAATCAAATCTTTAGACGAGGCTCATTTAAGCAAGTCATGTGTTGTGGGCCTTCTGGAGACAAAACCTTCAGCTTTAATTCCACAGTCTGATACTGTGACAGCTTTTCAGTTGGGTTTAGAATAGCCCAAGGCTAAGGATACACATGTGAAAATCCTCTAACAAACCTACCAGCTGAAACCCCACACTAATTATCACTTAAATAATATATAATAAAACACATGTCTTCTCTTTCAGGTTAATTAGTTTAGATGCATATAACATCTGAACTAACTGACAACTTTACCCTTCATCTGTCATTAATCTGTCAGAAAACAGATGGAGAGGGAAAGGGAGAGATGACATGAAAAATAAATAAATAAAATAAAAGATATTAACTGTGGTGAAATATAAAAAATAACATACATTGTTTGAATCACATAAGAAAGAGATCAATAATAATAATGATACAAATAATAACAAATAGGTGTCCTATTGTTGAGAGAGGTAGTCATTCTGTTCATGGATCAGTCGTGTATGTTGTTGTTTGTTGAATCTGTCCAAATTGTCAGTGGAGCACAGTGTCAGTGTGGAGATGTAAACGGCTGTAACATGATGACCTTTGACATGTCCAGTAGGACTGCTTCTTCCAGGTATCTGGCCAGTGTTTGTGTGAGGACAGCATCACGGTAGACATGGAGGAGGAAAGGCCTTAAAGGGAAGAGCAGACAGAAACTTTATTCCTCCCATTCCTTTAGTTGTTAATGCAAACAGCACACACAAACAGTAATGAAACAGTATGTTTGCTTGTTGTTTAGTCAAAGAGGGATCCTGTTCTAAAGGAGTAAAAAAATGTTACCTTTAGTTGTTTAGCCTGATGCTGCACCCAGCAGGAAGTGTGATGACAGTGATGACTGATCTGATCTTCCCTGCAGCAGCACACCTGATCACTTTCCAAGGATCAACAGTAGTTAGGCTCTACTGAAGTCAACTGTGCACAGCAATGGATGCACATGTGGTGACGTGGAGATAGGAGGATAGCGCAGGTCCTGATAACTGAAACCATAAAGTTATTGTCATAAACTGAAGACTGTGAAACAAAACATGTTCAGAAGTTACAAAACAGACATTAATCAAATACCTTGAAAACTGCCATTTCAGTCAGAGAGGTTTATGAAGGCTTCATGATGTTCAGCTTCTTTCACATGTTGAGCTCTCTGTGCAGTCCTGAGTGTCTCCACTCTAACTGTGAAGTGGAGGAATCACAGAGCAGGAATGAGAATGACAACATTATACTCAACAATGTTATCTAAACTGTTGCATTAATGCAAAGTAAATACATGAATGTACACTATTGAAAGAGAATATCAGATATACAACAACAAGAAAACAATACCTTATAGTCTGTTGTGAAGAAACCTCAGCACTGGCAGGTGGAACACAGGTCTGTGGTCCAGCAGTGACGGTCCACTGTTGATGCTGCTGCAGCATCTGGTCTGTGGCAGCATGATGTCCTGGTTGATGATCCAGTATCTCAGAGCCAGAGTGATGGTGAGGCAAAGACGGGCAGGTGTTATCTAATCCTCTGCTTTAAAGAATGACTGGGATTGGCAGGAAGTAGAAGGTGTCTCTTGCAGTGATGGTCCGCTGACAGTGGACAGAGTTAAGATCCTGCTGCAGCATCTGTCTTGTGGCTGCATGTCTTGGTGGATGTGAGCTGGTCCTCACAGTGCTGAAGGGTGTGAGGCTGAAGCTGGTGTTGTCATAGTGGAGACAGGAGAACTGTGTCTCTCGTCCAGGGGAAAGTAAACTTACACGAGTTAAAGTCTCTAACAAGAAACTGGGTGGGATGATAATGTGGAGTTTCAGCTGGTAGGGATCACTAAAGCAGAGAGCAGGTGTTACATTAAGAACATCTACTTTCTGATTTCTACACTAAATGTTAGCAGCTGTATACAATGCTGTATACAGCTGCTGAAACAGTTTTGACCTGTGCATTCATCATCCCTGACCCGACCCCCCCACCCAGATGAATGCACAGGTCAAAATGCATTGGCAATATAGCTCATAACAACATATCTGAATATCTGAGTTATCTGAAAAGAAATTATGTACTATCCAATATTTTCAAAACTTACAATTACCAAACAAAATGTTATTTTACTTACATGTGACAGCATACTTAGGTTTCCTTTACATAGCCACTTTACTTAGATAAACCGGACCAACAACAATATGGTTATCTAAAAAACAATCACATGATGCTCAGTGGATTTTTGTTCTACCTGACAGTTTTCAGACCTGTGGTGGAGAGAAATTGGGTCCTGCAGCAACAAAGAGGCCTTGCATGTCAGTTTCTCATAGGCTCGTTACAGAAGTCATACCAAGTGTTGAGGAGATCCTCTGGTCCACCCTCCCTCCCTCCCAGCCTCAGAGAGACTGAGGCAGCCTGGCAAGGTGTTGAAGCCTGGCTGCTCAGAGGATACTCCTCATTATGGACCATTGTATTTGTCATTTAAATCTCTGTAAGTCATATTTTCTACATTGTTCTGAGTAAACATAGCATCACAATATACTCTTTTTGATTTTATCATTGCACATTTCAATAATTTACTCTTTAAAACTAAGCTGTTATTAATACATTTATCACTCACTTACTTCACTACGTTAAAGTTCCATCACAAGTTCTTTGACTTTTTCTTGATCTTTAAAACTCACCTGACATATTATGGGCTGTTAGAGGTCATGACACAGTAGACAGGATTGTGATAACTGTAATAACTTCTGATCACGCCAGATTGGAGACAACGCTGTGGTTGAGAGATGAAAATGAGGTCGAGCAGTGTGTTCTTCTCTGTGGTTGCACCATTGATCAGTTGTGTAAATCCATGGGACTGAAACAGCTCAAGGATCGGCTTACTGGCGTTGGATAGGAGATTCTCGTTGAAGTCACCACACACAATTATGTTGTTACAGTCCATGATCTCAAGTGAGTCCAACAGGCTTCCCAGGTTTGACAGGAAAGATGTCACACTGTAGTCTGGAGGTCTGTACACAGCTGCAATCAGTGCACTCACTGGGGCTTCAACTTTCAGAGCTACGAACTCAAGGTCAGTTACATTATGGACATACTGTTTTTCATGCACTTGAATGTGGTTTTTCACATAAACAGCAACTCCACCACCTCTTCTGTTGGCCATCTGTGGTACATTTGTGTAGGACACGTGTCTGTTGCGTTTGAACATGGTGTAACCCTCTAAATGGAGACTGTCTGCCACGAAGGAGCCTTGTAGGTGAGTTTCTGTGAGACACAAAACATCTGCAAGACACAGTTCATGATGGCTCTTGATGTCATTGACATGAGCTGGGAGTCCCTCTGTATTGTGATGAATAATGGTCATTGTGTCAGGTCCACTCAATGTATGTTTGATCTGAAGAAGAGGCATCATGTCGTCCAAGTTGACTTGTCTCATAGTTTGCAGGGCTCCAGTGATTTGTGGGTTGGCGTATATTTTACTCTCATCCATATCCAGAATGTGCAGTCCACTGAGAGAGGTCACTCTGCTGACAGCTACATAAGCCATGCCAGGTTCAAAAATGTGTTTCAGTGAGACCACAGCTGATGTCCTTGTCATACCTTGGACCTTGTGAATTGTACAAGCAAAGGCCAGTTTAATAGGAAACTGTCTGCGTACCACTCCTTTCTGTTTCAGATTCTCCTCGGCTCTCTCAATGTACACTAGATTGTCTGGTCCACCTGGTGCTCTATTACGGTAATCCCTTCCAGCTGTTTCATCATCCATCTGGAGCCCAAGCATAGTGACATGTGCAACACCATTTTGTTCAGAAGTTATTACCCTGACCAGAGTAGAGAACGATCCATTCACCAATCCTTGAGACACGTCTATGTTTCTGGTGAGCATGACACGAGCACCCTCAGCAACGTTTAGAGTATCTGGTAACTAATTTCTGTTTCCTTTATATGGTTTGGCTTGTCGTGCCATTCTGCCAGTTCGTGGGTCCTTCTTGTAGTCATCTGCATCAATGTTGGTGATATGAGAATGGAGCAGAGCTAATGTTGTTGAGTTGTGTGAATCAACTTGTTTATTAGTTGCAAAAATGTGCAGTACATCATTTGGACAAAGTGCTGGTTCAGTGACGGCCTGTGACAGCAGAGCTCTGTCTGATTCAGACAAAACATGTGACTTTTCTTTCACTCGGATCCTGTTCAACATCTCTGCAAAGGCAACATCATCCTTCTGACGCATAATCTCAGCCAGAGTGATCATCTGAAAGTGTTCCTGCCAAAGGTCAATCTCACAGGGGTCATACACACACAGAGGTTTGGACTGTCTCACTGGTGGAAGCTGATAAAAGTCTCCTACGGCTATGACTGACATTCCTCCAAAGGGTCTCTGACTGCCTTTGATCTGTTTGAGTCTGGCATCAACATAGGCAAACAGGGCCTTTGACACCATGGACACTTCATCAATGATGAGGATTTCAGCATTCAACAGGTCAGATCTGACTTCATCCAGTTTGTTGCCAAGTCCTTGAAATGGAGGTTTTAGGCTTCTGGGCAGCTTGAGAAGAGAGTGCAGTGTTGTTCCTGAGATGTTAAAAGCAGCAGTTCCAGTGAAAGCAGTCAGCAGGACAGTAGGGTTTGATATGTCAGCCTCCTCAGCACGTCTCGGCAGCTTGCACAGTATCTTAGAGGCCTCAGAGTAGATGCATTTAATGAGATGTGACTTTCCTGTTCCAGCACCACCATTGATGTAAAAAAAGAACTGCTCTGGATTAAGGCCACAGACTCGTTTCACACACCAGTCTCTCACTGCATAGAATACACAGGCTTGTTTCTGGTTCAGATTCTGATACATCTGTCGTAACAGTGTGGGGTCTAATGCAGGGGACTCTGGCTTCAGTTACAGCATTAGCCTGATTTATGTTCTCTGGGACATTCTCTTGTTCATTTTCATGATCTGGCTCTCTTGACTCCAGCTCTTCAACACACTCCAACCTCACTACTTCAGATTCTGGTGCCAGATTACACCATTCATCAATCACACCTCTGTTCTGCTCATACTCTTCAACAGCATTCTCAATCTGCTCACTGTTTTTCTCATATTTGTCTCTGTTTCGTTTCACAATGTGTTTGACATATTCGGGATGGACGGAGCCTGAGAGTTGAACACAGCCACTGTTGTAGAAGGACTCATATGTGGGGAAGTACGGCCTTTTCAGTTCCTGCTCTGATCGGTGAGGAATGTACAGTTTCAGTAATGTGCCATAATACTTCTCAGGATATTTTTCCTGTGATGTGCGGTGATATCTGATGATAGCAGGCTTATCCTTTTTCCTCCTTTGCACAAATCCCATCTCATTCAGGAGGGGCAACACATCTTTCCCTTTTGTCTGCTGGCCATAGACGATCCTGCAAGTAGCAGCAAAATCAGCCAAACACATCTCCTCATACTCTGGTGTTTCAGGTCTGGCTTTGTATTTGTCAGTCAAAGACGTCATCCACACATCTGCACATTCTGATGTTGTGTTCTCCAGGAACGAGAGGGGACGACTCATTTTCAATGCGTTGTCATCATGTCGGTATGAATATGACACCACGGGAACACTTTTTCATGTTTATGCCACATGCACGGGTCACACACTCCTGAGCACTGACCTCTCGCTTTTTTGAGTATGCCTGCATGATTTCCCTCATTTCATCACATTTGTTGACGTGGTCTCTGTTGGAGTTCTCAATGACTGTTTTGAGGTACTCGGACATTCCACCTTCTTTCTTGGTTTTGTACTCTGTGAGATACACAATGCATCCGTGTGCGTTCAGTATGTACTGTATGTCGATATTTGCATCCCAGGCTTCTAGCAAAAACGGATTATATCCATTTACCCAGCAGTCTTTTGGGTCACGTTTCAGTATCACTGCACTGGATTTGTTCATGAGGTCGAGGCATCGTTCATACTCAATGTGTGTTAAATCGCATCGAGCCAGGAGCTGGTCTAAACTCAGGGAGGCTGTTTGAGGTTCATTCAACAACAAGTTCAGTGGTCTGAGCTTTTCTTTTGCTAGTTCCACGAGCAGTGGATCAAATTCCTCATCAGGTCTCGTTATCATGGTGTCTCTGACAGGTGGTTTGGGAAATCCAAATCTGCATCCAGAGCTGCGAGTCTTGAAACATGTCTTTGAGTGGTTTTTGCTGTGCATTTGCAGTTCTGTGACTTTTTTGTACAGTTCAGGTTGTTTATGTGGGTCAGGCAGCTGAGCTGTGATGTATTTGGACACAAAATCCAACACCGTCTGATCCTCATCCTCATCAAACACAGGTGCACCTTCTATCCAAACGAGGCAGTGAATGTGTGGGCTTCCTCTGTGCTGAAACTCAACTCTGTAAAAGTAGTCAACAACTTTGCCGATGGGCTGTGCAGGAGACAAGATGACATCTCTGAATAACGCCTCAACACGCTTATGAAACATGCGCATGGCTGTCACAGGATTGCTTCGCAGGATCTCACACTTTGCTGACCAGTCCAGACTTTCAAAATCCACATCTTCACCTTGCTGCCTTTTTATTGCTTCGATCACCTCAGGCCAACGCATTTCAGCTGCAGAGAATGTACAGAAGAAAGTGGGCTTTCCCAGCTGTCTGATCATGGCAAAGAGATCTTTGGTCGTTTTCTCCCAATAGGCTGGTGTTCCTCTCAGTGGCTGCATGAATCTGACTGCATCTCTGTTTCTCACCAGTCTCTCAACCTCTCGTTTATCTTGCAACATTCCTGAGGTGATTTTTCGTCCATCTCTGGTCAAAGGTTTTCCTTTACGTAACTGTATTGTCATGCTAGAAGTAGCCAAGTGTATTTCAGTCACAAACTGTGCAAAGAACAGGTAATTTGTGTCTCTGGCAAAACGTCCATCATTACAGAAGAGCCTCGCTTTGAAATAACCGCTGGGTGTCACTTTAATAGGTCTCTGTTCATCCAGTGTGTTTTGACCGGTAGGGAACTGAACAGGGAAAGCCATGGCCTCCAGTTTAGGTGTTCTGAAAAAGCTGACTGGACTGTTTCTTTCAGCGGGGGCAACAGAGTAGATTCCTTCACTAAAAGATAGTATTTCCTCTGCAACATCACATGGCTGAAGGCATGATTCCAGAGCAAAACCACCATTAGGCATGTCACCTTCCTGCTCATCATCATCTCTCTGCTCCTTTGGTTGTTCAACATCACCGGACAACATGTCAACATCCTGTTCATTTCCAGGCTCATGTTCTGCCTCACACAGTGCATCAGTCTCACACCTGTCCATTTCCATTAAATCAGCTTCATCATAATCATCATCCTCCATTGTTGCATTCTCATCATTGTCATCGTCCTCATCAGGAAGTGTTGGGTCACATAACTCTGCTTCATCTCTGATAGTAATGTCCTGATACTGTGGGTGGATCTGTTTGAGTTTATGCAGCGCCTGCACTAGTTTAGACCAGGTAACTGTCTGAAACAGCTGATGACCTCTGTAACACAGTCGTCTCTTCAGTTTCACTCTCATGACCTGAGACTCACTTCTCAGTCTGGGTAAGGCTTCCACTGTTTCCTGAACCTCAGAGGGAACACATATGACATTACCACGTATTAGATTCTGTCTGCCTTTGGGAAGAGGAATAATCTTGGCAAATGCTATGCACTTGGCTATGAGATGTCTCTCCAGTATGTTGAGATCACACAGTTCAGTTGGAATATCAGCGAGCTGTAAGTTGTTAGCAACAGCGAGGCTTGGCATATTTCCATTTTTAAGGTGATTATGACAGGTGTGACAGATCCACTCTTTCCTTCTCTCATCAGGCATCTTACACTGTTGTTCAGCTCTGCAGTCAGCATCACAAACATGGACATACTTTCCAGTCAGGCATCTAGCAACCATGTGTGGATTTCTGGCATAATTTGACCTTTTGCAAAGACGTACTTGGTTTTGAAAAGAAGCTTTATGGCAGACAGTGCACACATAAGTGGGACCGTTCTTTATTTGTGATCTGAAAAGCTTTATGGCCTCTTTGATCAAAGAGTTGTCATCCTCTGTCTCACATGTTGGTCTGTTCATCTGTCTGTATTTATTTTTTATTTTCATGGCACATCTCATGTTCTGCATACTCCTGAACGCAAGATTGTTTGCGTACCTGTCTCGCATCCGTTTTCTCATTAGTTGTCTGTGTCTCTCCCTGAAGGATTTGTCGTTTTTATATCTCGTTCGGATATAAGATTGCTGTCTCTTTCTGAAGGCCACATTCTCTATGTATCGACTGGTTATGTCATTTTTTCGTTTCTCTCTGAAGTTAAAATTATTTTTATATTGGTTGGTAATAAATTGTATTTGCTTCTTTCTTAAGTCAGGATTCTCCCTGTATCGATTGCTGAGGAATCGCTTATGTTTCTCTCTGAAGTCAGGATTCTCCCTGTATCGACTGCTGAGGAATCGCTTATGTTTCTCTCTGAATTCAGAATTCTCCCTGTATCGATTGCTGAGGAATCGTTTCTGTTTCTCTCTGAATTCAGCATTCTCTCTGTACCGGGCTCTTATATAATTTTTTTTCTGTTTTCGTAATTCAGAGTTGTTTCGATAGATATTAGTAACAAACTCTTGTTTTCTTTGTCTGAATTCTTCATTAGAATATTTCCTGCTTGAGTCAGATTTTTTCTTTGCTTTAAATGTCTCATTTGAAGCATACTTTTCCCTCTCTTTCCTCTTTTGATTCTCCTTTTTCTGTGATACCTTTTCAGAGCGCAATAGCCTACTCTTATATTTTCTCCTTTGGTCTTTACTAAGTTTTTTCAGTATACGCGAGATGTCATGTGTGATATTATCATTGGCTGCAGTATTTATCAATGGAGCAGATAAGTTTGACTCACTGTGAGGGGCATCATGGGATGTGACAATGTTAGTGGACACTCCCTGTAATATGTTAACAGAGACATCACTGGCATCAGGGTTTACCTTTGCAGCAGAGTTTGGGTCATTCAGCAGAGCATCATGTGATCTGACAGAGTTCAAGTTGAACTGGCTCAATGGTTCTGGTTCAGTTTCCATATCAGTGGATACCTCATGTACAATGATATCAGTGACAACAGTGTTTATCTTTGCAGCACTCTTGTTTTGAGGAGCATCATCCAGCAGAGCAGTTGAAACAGCAGCAGCATGAGTTGTAGGTCGACTCTCTCTGTCTGGGATATTCTGAAGGATGTCTGTGTTCACATCGTAAAACTTCACAGGCTTCAACTCATAGTTACTGGAGGACTGTGCACCTGACATTCTGTGACACGTCATGAGCCTGTCAATCATATCACTGAGACGTGTGAATGTTACCATGACAGCAGTACCAGGAGTGAGTGAACCCGGGGGGAGGGGTAAACCTTTAGCTGTTCTGGATTGGGGGTCAAAAAATCCAAACCTGCCTGACCTGGTTCTGAATACTGCAATACACAACAGTCTCATCATCAGTAAACCATACTGCACTTCTGATAACAAGCAGCTCAGTCCTGCCTCAAGGTCCAGATAACTGTCTACAGCTCCAGGTAAAGGGTCTCCAAATGTGCCGTATCTGGAAAGTTGTGTCATGTCCACATAATGTATACACCTGCGTGCAGGAACTTCATCAGGGAGCTCGTCTGTAGTCAGATAGATGTCATCATGGTTTAGCCTTTTCCTCACCTCTGAGTACATCACATTACCCTTATCCAAAACAAGGTCCAGGTCTGCTCTGGTCAGGTTTTCATTCTCATGAAGGAATGCAAGAAAGGTCAGTGAGTTACAGGTACACTGCTTATTTCTGTTCATGCCAAATCTACTGGAAGCCTGGCTGCGTGATGCACACACATGTCTTACAGAAGGCTGATGTCCCAGGTCCACACAGTCTGCATGAGAAGGTCCTGCAACACATGGTTCATCTCTATGATGTCCTGGTTTTACGATGTCAGCAGAAGATACCTGTGGTACACTTGTCTCTTCACTTTGACCTCTGTGGTTTACCTGGTTTACATTAGAAGGTCCTGCTACACTTTGAGCATCACTATGTCCTCTCTTTACAACCTCAGCAGAAGATACCTGTGGTACAGATGATGTATCGTGTTGACCTGCCTGTTTCACACTCTGAACATGAGATGCTGCAGACATGTTTACTTCTCCACTGCTCTGAGGACCATCATATTCTGCTTCTTTAGTTGGTTCACAGGGAAACTCATTTGACCTCTGCCAGCGCAGGCGTGCAGCTTGGGACCTCTTATTTTTCTTTGGCATTGTTTTAATGCTCTGTTATTTATTTTCTATACAGCAAGATATTAACACAATATGAATGAACAGTTAATGTCACAGGTTCAGAATAAAGATAACACTTGTGTCTGCTTATAGTAATCAAGAGCACTTAAGAATGACAAATTAACTCACTGAAAAGAGTTCACGTTTCAAAACTATTCTGTTTATAACTATTAATCAAAGGAACAGACTTAACTGTGGCCAAAAACCCTGTGGAAATATATGTAATATATAACACTATCAAGAGATCTGTATTAATGCTCAAATTCAATGTACTGAGATTGTGATCGTTCCTTTATATTTATATTTGTTTTTTTGTGATACAAATGACTTTAATGTCAAATTGAATAACGCAAGCTCAATAAAATTCCTCAGTCTGAGCTTACTTACTGATGCAAACAGGTTCTATTTAGTGTTTATGAGAATGAGGAACAATTCATATAATTTGGTGTTACTTGTACTTTTTACACCAGTTGAGTAAAACTGATTGTGGTCAGTCAAAATATGAAGATATCTGCAATCAAAACCTTTGGGTACACACCTGCAGAGCAAAATGTTCAGTAAGAACTACACTTCTTAGTGTAAATATGGACTTTCACTTATGTTTCACACACTTATCTTTAATTTCTTCCTTTCAACAAATTATATATTTGAATATTTACAAGATTGGAAAGTCCAATGTTTGTGTTCTGTATTAATTAGAAAATAAGGAAATTATAGCTGTAAATCAATTCAATGTAACTATATTATATTTTTGATCAAATTGGCTTCAAAATAAGAGATGAAATTACTAATCAAATTTCAATATCAATAATATGGACTAAGATAGAAATTGTTGTCTTAGGACTGTTGATACGTAGATTTCAGTTCCAACAGGTTTCTAAACACAATAATATGTAAATTCAGTTCTTTAAAATATCTTGTCAAATCTGGGGAAATGATATTCGATATGAAAACACTGACACTAGAGAAGATATATTATGCTAATCACAATGCTATTGCTGATTTCAATCCACCTAAATTTCAATAAAGCTTTGTAATTTTTTTGTAGTAATCCACTAAAGACTGGTGAATTAAACTTTGAAGATTATATTGTTAATATCAATGCTATTTAAATGTGTAAATCATAGAATATACTTTTTTAATATTTTCCACTTATAACGCTCCAAAATGCAAACAATAGTCCAATATCAGCTATGATCTGTCCTGATCCTCAAGTGTTTGAACTTACCAGCAGAGAATAACTGAATGCTAGACTAGATGTGCTTTCAGTGTTTGATATATATTCAGTAATACATATATATTTATATATTAAGGTTTATATTGAATATGAGGACTACAGTTGTTGTGTGAGTGTGATGACAGATGAGTTCTTCTGGTAGATGAAGAAGGTTGAGTCTGCAGACAGGGAACAGCCAGGTCCTCCTCACAGATCGTCTGTCTGTCTGTTTATTTCAGGTTAAACAACACAACAACACTTACAGACTCAAACAATGTGTGTACAAATAATAATATCATTGAACTGGATAATAATTCATACAATGTATGTAGTTGTATTACTTTTACACTTATTAACACTATTCAAGTTAACAAAGTGTGAAGATAATTACAATCAAAACAAACCTTTGGATACAAACCAACAGATCTCAGAAACAGCACCGTTCAGGAACAACTACACTACTTGTCTAGTATAAATGAGTTTTCAAATTTACAAGCTTCAATTTTTAATCAGAGTGTATTTCAAGTCCAATGTTTTCTGATAAAATTGTAACTTTCAATTCAAAAGTTAAAATAGTAAGCAATAGTTGTGTGGCAATTTTATGTTCAAATCAATTTTGGAGAAAAACAATTCTCTTAAGCTTCAATTATTAATTATGTAATTATACAGTATTTCAAAAAATTGAATATGTTGTTCAATTTGTAAAAATAGTTATATTTTTCAAAAATAATGAATTGCAAATTGGAAAGATCCAAAGATCTTTGGTTCAGAGGATGGGTATAGAGATTGAGGGCAGAGATCTCTCAGAGTTCTGGTCAAAGGTAGATCAGGTTCTTGGATTGAGGAGAGGTAACAGGAAAGAATGAGCACGAGAGAAAGAGACTCTCAAGATTCCAAAAATAGTCAAGATCAAGGCACTTTTCAACCAAGAGACTTTTTCAAGTTTTCAGTTATTCAAAAATCCACTTATTCAATTATCCAAGAATGGGCATGGGACCCGCGCCCGAATCATAGTGGGTATAGATAGAGTCACAATGTTTGACAGATTAGAGGGATAGACAGGTAGAATGTCACAATTTAGACAGAGGGGTAGATATGACAGGATAGAATGAAGAGCCAATATTTAAGTCAGAGTGGATAGAAGATATACAAAGATCGAAAGCCAATATGATAGGGGAGAGGAGAAGAGAGAGGCTGGACAGCCGGACCTGTAAGACAGAAAAAAATAATACATTAGACAGTTTCAATGTAAGAAATCAAATGAAGTAACTTCTACCCAAAGATAAAATATCAGTAAAAAGGTGTCTTCACATGAACAGTCTAAAAACATAATCACTAACAAATAGCCCTATTATTACTACATTTCTGGTTTTGCCAGATTTATGTGAAAGACAATGGTGTTATGAAATGCATCTAGTCAGTGGGCTGTTTTACAAGACTCAGTATATCACTGCCACTTTGGTAAGTGTGTAGGCAACATCCACTAATTTGAAGCTCAGTGCTGAAATTCAGCATTTCATTCATGTCTGTGAACTTACTGTTGAGTCACCGCAGGGTTGCTGACACTGATGGTCTGCAGTTAGACAGGGAGTAGGGGGGTAATGAAATAGCCTCTTTGCTTTACTTTTAGTATTCTGTCATTCATGTGTTGGGGTGAGACATTATCAGACCCACATGGCAGCTGCAGAACTATAAAATGTATTTAGGAGCATACGCAAAACAAACAAATTGAGGAGTGTTCACACAGTAGCTCCCATGACGCTGCCACAGTTTCTGTTTCAATATGTAGTCTTAAGAGCTCTTTATCAAGACTGTAAGATTTTATATTAATTTAAGTTTAAATAAACCTTCAACCTTATGCACTCAAGTGCAAGTAACGATAACTAGAGGATACATGTTCATCAACTACCTATTTTTTCCTGACTAACGACACTATGATGAGATGGCAGCACTGTCATTTAACGTTAATTGTGACGATAATAAACGGTCATATTCTTTGACGAAAAAAGACGAGGCAAAAATGTAGTTTAAACCTTCCGTCTTTTCTCCCTCTCTGTGGCTTGTCTCTTTGTCTCTCTGTCTCAAACACACTCAAGTGGTGGGTGAGAGTGTGACTGACCCACGTATCACTACTGAAGGTGTTCGGAGGACTCAGGAGTTACTGCAAAGCTGCATCGTTCATCATTCAACCAGGTGTTAGAGTGGGCCGGAACAGTACCTTCAGTTAATAAGTCAATTCATCTGATCAGCAGGTTTATACATGTGTTTCATTCTGCAGCACTCGCTGCAGCAAGTGTCTGTGTTAGTTCAGGTGTCTGTAATAACAGTAGGGCAGTGGAGTGTCTGTTATCTGAACTGCTAAAGTCAGCTGAACAGGTAAACTGGACTAAAATCTTTTGGTTTCCATTAGTAATGTCCAAATGAAGCTTTGTGAAGCATTTTCTTTATTTTCTGAACCCAATAGATGGCGCTCTCTGTTCAACAAAGGGTTGAAAGCAATGGAAATATATCGGCCTTCAACCCTTTGTTGAACAGAGAGCGCCATCTATTGGGCTCAGAAAATAAAGAAAATGCTTCACGAAGCTTCATTTGGACATCACTAGTTTTCATCAACTAAAACTATGAAGAATAAAAATGACTAAAAATAATTAGCATTTTCGTTAAAAGATTAATACTAAATCTATTAAATTTAAAAAAAATAAATAAATAAATTTAAAGTATACATAATTATATTATCAAATAAATAATTATCTTGAAACAATTTTGAAGCAGAAATAATTATAAAACATTGTGTACATTTTACATTTACATGAATTAAATCAGTTTGCTTGTAAATGTCTTCTTGTGTTCCTTTATTAAGCAAAAAGCACATTACTTCATTTAATTATTATTAATTTTCATTGTGCACCACAAAGTTTTTTATTTACTCCTAAATTTTTCTCCTGAGAAAATTATATTCTTTTTCTTTTTTTAAATCTGTGTAAGGGCTCACATTCCATGTGGACCTGGGCATGAGGCAGAAAGAGGTCATTCTAAAATGTAAATCAAAGAAATATCAGTTTAGTGATAGCAAAATCAAAATCCATGTGTGTAAACTTACACTTCAGAGTCACCAACAGGGATGTCTGCAATTAGAGACAGGAAGGAGGGAGAGAGAAAGATTATCAGTTTCAGAAGCTACCTCATGATCTCACAGCTCATTTCAAGTCACACTACTATTTCAAGAAAGCTAAAATAAGGATCTACAGGAAGTCCTTCCTGCCTGTACAACCAATCTTGTCCGTGTCAAGACAGGGGGTCAGGAGGTGAAGCCTCACTCTTCACCCTAACAGACTTATGACTGATATAGACACTCCCGTCCACTCATACAACCATCACCCTCTTTAAAATGAAATAATCTGATTAATAACTGCACTATAACTTTACAGTACAATTGGGATTTGAGGTCCACCTCACACATTTAGCGTAAACATCCCTGTTAAGCCCACCAAGTCTGATTTTCACACACAAAAAAATAAAAATACTAACCCAAGTGAGAACATGGGTTCAGAACCATATTGATAAATCTTACCTCTTACTAGCTAATTTCATTTAGTCTCCAGTCCTGTCCTATAGCCTGTAAATGCCCTTTGAAATAGGCGTGACCAGACTTTTTGCTGTTATCAATGCAGAAAAAACTATTTACAAAGACAAAACTGTAGTGGAAATTACTCCTGAATACTTCATCTTTCAGTACATCTTGTCTGTATCTCTATCCTATGCTTGGGATTTGAAATTGGCCAAAATGTCTGGTGTAGCCAGCTGGTTGAAAGTGCAGATATTTTCATGAAGACTTCTAAAGAGCAACTGACTGAAATAAAAACAGTTTGCAGATTCAATATTAATGTTCGAAGGAGAGGACTAGTTAATGATTCAATTTCAGCATTTACAAATAAACAATACATGTAATTGCAATTGTGCTCACTCACACTTGTAGTGTGTGACAGCTAGAACTTGCAGATTTTGCATCACTGATATTTATACATAGGTATTTATTATTAAAATTAAGGGAAGTCATATTATTTTGCTATTTGCACATGACATTAAAAACAACTTTATGAACAGTAGTATTGAAAAGTATTAATTGATCATGCAGAGAGGTCATTGACAGTGCAATTGCAGACGGTATTTTTGTTATTGTCCACTTTAAGCCTCCCAGGTAAAAATTGTAATTGTTTTACATTTGGCAGTATTATAATATAAACTACCCATGTCAACTGTATGCCTAATCATGCTTCTTGTCATTGTAATGAGTACAAATCAAGAAAAGAATGTGTATGTATGAGCCTAAATGTGTGCTAGAGCTCTAAAATAGCAACAACTTGACCACACAATGCGTGCAGGCTGCGCCAACAAATCATCTATTGCAGTTTTGCACTATAAATGTTCTAAAAATACCTCTGTACTATTTATATGTCCTAGAAGTTCCCAGTAAAAGATGCCATACCAGTGTTTTACCCCTTCAGAAGCAATTACATAGGAATTTTATATACTGTGATATAATACCATTACCATCTATGCTTTGGTTTACACAGTGACAGAAATTTAAGACCACACCTGTAAGCTCCTGTAATATTCCCCACCAGTATTACTAAAGTACTCTTTCTTTATAGGACCTTTAAGATTTGCAATAATCTGTTAAGTGCAGGCTGCATTCAATAGTCACAGTAAACTAAATAAAGGCAAAGCATGATTTCAATCATGTATGAATGTTTTTTCTAAACAAAATAAAAAGATGTAAATTATTAAACCATTACCTACAGTCAATTAAATTTCAGTTAAAATATTGCTTTACTTACCAAAGTGTAGAGATCTGTGAATGTTCTGTTAAAGAGAAGAAACAATGTGACAAACTCAGTGAGCATGCATCTTTTCCATGTCAACTATAAACATCAGGTCCAGTGTGAATTATCCACGTTGCCATGTTCCACCTCGTCTAACATAAAATAGAGATAGTCACAACCACAATATCAACATAATAAATATAAAATAAATATGATGTGCTTGAATGCAGCTTACACATTAAGACAAAATATCTACAGTAGAGCCTGCATACAGTATAGCCTGTATAGTAGATAGATAGATAACTACTGTTATTTAATACCAGCATTATTTATTCAAGCTCACTCATAAAGGTTGGCTCATTAGTGTGCAGTGTTTCCCCTAGAATTTTTTTCAGGCCCGGTGGTACCCACCGAGAAAACCCTAAACAGATGAGACGCATGGGATGGTGTATTGGTGCAGTTGGATTAAGTCAGGTGGCACAGCAAGCAGTCTGCAATTCTGCAATTATTATATTTGCATTCAACATTTTTGTTCAACCAGAGTGTATTCAAGGTTTTCAAGGATTCAAGGAGAGAGTGACTTATTAAGGTGCCGGTTGATGGAAATGATCCAAAATTAGGGGCCGGAAAAAAATGGCTTGAAAATGAGGAGCATAACATTAATAGCTACAGATACTGTAAAACACTATAACGACATATGAGTGCATATATTGTCTTATTTTATCAAGTAAAATATAAGTTATAGGTTTACTCAACAGCCTAATAGTTCATAGAAAAATAGGTTAACTCAGAGTTCCACAGCTTATCAAAAAACAATCCTTATTTTATTAACATAGGCTGCCTAAGGGCGCGATCAGTCCCAGGGGGGTCCCCCGCGGCTTTGCATTCACACTGCTCCAGCCCAAACGGGCTTTGGCCCGTTAGCCATACCTCATCACGTCCTAATACTACACGCATGGCTTGATGTTGTTTTTAAGGAGCGCCGTCTCTGCATATATTTCTCGACAAAGCTCGAATGTGCGCACGAGCGGATCTGTGCGAGCAGGCAGCGCGAGGAAAGCGGATTTTGGACGGAGACACACAGCGGCATTTTTGTTATAAATGCACCGGTCCGGTTCCGCTCACACCACGAGTCTGAAGAGTGCAACTGCTTATCAAAATACAGTGTCAACTTACGTGTTTTCAAAGTAGAAAGCGACATCGTGGTGGTTTAACGAGGCGGAACGGCATCAGAACAACATCAAGAACGTACACGAAGAAGAAGTAGCGGGAGCGCGCAGTGTGGATTGTTGCGGCAGCGCGTCTTGCGGAGCAAATCTACTGTGCTGCGTGGAGGCGCTCCTAATGTAAATGATTCTTGATTTATGAATGAATTGATAGGTGGCTCATTTTTGGCGTGTTGATTTTTTTTTTTTTTTGTTGGCCTGTACAATGTTAGGGGAAACACTGGTGTGCAAAACCTCTGCTCTATGTAGACTGGCCTTACATACACATTCAACAATAAATTAAATTAAAACTAAACTCTCCAGTGTAAAGGTTAGTTAGACAGATAGATTGAAGGGATCCCTGGATCACATTAAACACCCATGGTTGCCTTACCTAGCTGAGTGCTGCTAACAGCTAAAACTGCTGGTTAAAACTGAGCCAGAAACACACATCAACAGAATTACCAGTTAGCTTGTTACTAGTTAATTTTTTTACATGTTCCTCTTTCACATTCATGTCAGGATAGTTAGTGGAATTAGTGGAAACAAATCTTTAAAAAGAAAAACGAAAATAAAATAAACTACTAACCAGTTGTTTTGTCAGGTACCATGGCTAAAGTTAGCATTGGCCGCTATGCTAGCATTAGCATCGTCGCTAATATTAGCTAGCCAACAATATGCTTTACTCAGCTGTGTAGGGAAAATATTTTACCTATACATTCATGTTAGAATGCTGTATGAGTTAGAAACCACGTTTATACCTTAACTGTAATTTTTACTGCTTAAAACATTAACATTAGTATCATTAGTTGGGAGAGAGGTAGAGAGTGACTCACCATTCAAGACTCAGCACAAATTGGCGAAGCTCCTGTGTTGCGCAGCAAACTTTGATTGAGGCGTTCATGGGAACTCGGAAATTCTGGCGTCATATACAAAACACTTTGAAAATCAGACTTTACCTTTTATTTATAGACATTGCTTTGAATGTGTTGAATGGCTTCTATTTACGGCAATTTTGACTGGTGGCTGGTCAATACTATGTGACTGCTGAGTCAGTAAGTATGTAAAAGCAGTGACATTTCAAAGTGGAGCATGATAAAGAGGATTTGAAGGTTAAGGAAAAAAGCTAAATATTTGAAAATAATATTGAGAAAGCTGAATATCTGCAAAAGTTCGAAAATCTGAATAGCTGAAGAGAATATTAAAAAAGCTGAATATGTGAAAAGTATGAAAAAGCTGAATATGTGCAAAATTATGAAAAAAGATAAATATTTGAAAATAATATTAACAAAGCTTAATATCTGCAAATGTATGAAATAAGCTAAATAGCTGAACAAATATGAAAAACCTGAACATTTGAAAAGAATATGAAAGAGAAAAAAATGTTGAAGACACGTTATAATGTCCTTAAAGAGCTGAACATTTTAATATTTGAATGTTCTTTTTGTTGTTAGTATTAGTAGGGTACTAATAGAAGTAGTAGGAGTAGTATCAGTAGTAGTAGTAGTAGCAGTATTACTAGTAGTATTGGTATAAGTAGTATTAGTAGTAGCAGTAGTATTAGCAGTAGTAGTACTAGTAATATTAGTACAAGTATTAGTAGTATTAGTAGTAGTAGAAGTAGAAGCACTACTAGTACTTGTAATATTAGTACAAGTATCAGTAGTAGCAGTAGTATTAGCAGTTGTACTAGTAATATTAGTACCAGTATTAGTAGTATTAGTAGTAGTAGAAGTAGAAGTACTACTAGTACTAGTAATATTAGTACAAGTATTAGTAGTATTAGTAGTAGTAGTAGTGCTACGCAGATGACACCCAGCTGTTCCTCTCTTTTCCCCCGTCCTCTGACGCTCACATTGCAACTCGCATCTCAAACTGTCTGGCTGACATCTCTGTCTGCACATCACCTCAAGCTCAACCTGAACAAAACCGAACTCCTCTTCATCCCAGGGAAAGACTGCCCTCGCATGGACCTGTCGGTCACTGTCGAGGGCATCACAGTATTACCTTCCTCAACTGCGAGGAACCTGGGTGTAATCCTCGATGACCAACTATCCTGCACCCCCAACATCACTGCTGTGGCCCGATCCTGCAGATTCGCCCTCTACAATATCCGCAGGATTCGGACCCTCCTCACAAAGGATGCAACGCAGCTCTTGGTCCAAGCACTGGTCATCTCCTGCCTTGACTACTGCAACTCTCTCCTGGCCGGACTCCCGGCCTCTGCGATTAAACCATTACAGCGTACCCAGAATGCCGCAGCACGCCTTATCTTCAATCTACCCAAATTCTCCCACGTGACCCCCCTCCTCCGTGACCTCCACTGGCTCCCTGTTGCAGCACGCATCCAATTCAAGACGATGACACTGGCCTTCAGGGCCATCAATGGAACGGCACCCTTCTACCTTCAAACACTGGTCAAACCTCATGCCCCGAAGCGAGCACTTCGCTCTTCTACTTCAGCTGGCCGGCTGGTACCACCATCGCTGAAATCAAGCAAATGTCGCTCAGCAAAGTCCAGACTCTTCTCTGTTCTGGCGCCTCAGTGGTGGAACGAACTCCCGACCAATGTCAGGACAGCAGAGTCATTTGCCATCTTCCGAAAAAGGCTCAAGACTCACCTGTTCAGACTTCACCTTGACTCTACATAGCATGACCCACTAGCACCCTCCCTCGACACCCCCCCCCCCAAACAAAAAAAACAAAAAAAAAACAAAAAAAAACAAAAAAAAACAAAAAACAAAAACAAAAACAAAAAAACCTTACCTATAGCACTCTGATCTTAGCACTGTTGCTCTTGAAGTACTACTTTACTCAGATGAGGACCTAACACTTGTTCTATTTTAAGCTCTTACTTTATCGGCAATGATACGTCATGGTTTCTTTGTTTCCTTCTTTTGACAAATGTACTTATTGTAAGTCGCTTTGGACAAAAGCGTCTGCTAAATGACCTAAATGTAAATGTAAATGTAAATGTAGTAATAGAAGTAGAAGTACTAGTAGTAGTAGTCCTAGTACTACAACAAGTAGTGGAGGTAGTATCAGTAGTAAACTAGAAGTAGTACTAGTACAAGTTCAAGTAGTGGACGTAGTATCAGTAGTAGAAGTAGTAGTAGTAGTAGTAGTAGTAGTACTACAAGTAGTGGAGGTAGTATCAGTAGTAGGCTAGTAGTATAAGTATTAGAAGTAGTATCAGTAGTAGTCTAGTAGTAGAAGTAGTAGTACTAGTACTAGTACTACTACAAGTAGTGGAGGTAGTATCAGTAGTAGGCTAGTAGTAGTAGTAGTAGTACTATTACAAATAGTGGACATAGTATCAGTAGTAGTACTAGTACAAGTTCAAGTAGTGGACGTAGTATCAGTAGTAGAAGAAGTTGTAGTAGTATTACTACTACAAGCAGTGGAGGTAGTATCAGTAGTAGGCTAGTAGTAGTAGTATTAGTAGTAGTACTATTACAAGTAGTGGACATAGTATCAGTAGTAGGCTAGCAGAATAAGTAGTAGTAGTACTAGTACAAGAATCAGCAGTGGACGTAGTATCACTAGTAGGCTAGTAGTAGAAGCAGTTGTAGTTCTAGTACAAATACAAGTAGGGGACGTAGTATCAGTAGTAGGCTAGTAGGAGAAGTAGTAGTAGTAGTAGTCAGACCGACAGAGAGTGAGACAGAGAGAGATAGACAGACTTGTGTCTACATTTTAAAGTTTAAATGGAGTTTCTAGGTGAAAGTATGCCTGAACTACAAAGAACTACAAATCCCACTGACTGCTCCTGTCTGCTGCTCCTGTCAGCCAATCAGAGCACACCTGCTGTCACTTCTAAAGATCAAAGCCACAGAGATCAAAGCCCTCTACGCGTGTGTGTAAATGCCTGTCTCTATTCCTCCATTTCGGCTTTGCGGAGGCTGCGAACAAAAGCTTCTCACGCTCACACTGAGACTCCTATCACCAAAATGTTTGCACCGTTAGCGCAACAAGACTCTGCTGAAGACACTGATCACTTTAATTTTTTCATGGTGTCAGAAATGTGGATGCTAGGGCGAGTTAGAAATGGCCCTGTTTTCAGGTTTCTGTGAAAATCTGTTTCTCAATTTGTATGGCAGTCCATTGGGAGAAAAAAACGACGTGGCCGCGCTTAGAGGTTGCTAGTTCAAATTCTGTAAATCTCACAGAGTTTTTGAGCACATTGTGAGAGACAGGACAAGTTTGTCTACAAAATTGGAAAATATCACATCTGTAACGTGAAAATTGTGGCCAGGAGGAGTTTGGAAAGAAAAAAAAGCTGAAGTGTGCTGGGCTGCTCTCACACTCTAAGCGATGATGTCACCCACTCTAGCAGGCGCAATACACACCCATTATAAACTCTGATGAGGTCTGAAAAAAACATAAAACATAAACTGTGATTATAGAAAAACTGTAAAAGATATCAAAACACTGAGTAATACTGTTATAGTTCAAAGTCTTGTAGGTTGTTTAAAGTTTAAATGGAGTCTGTAGGTGGAAGTATGTGAAAGGAGTCGGAGTTCAAAGAGGAGGATGTTAAAGAGGTTTTCAGGCTGATCTCCATAGGAATGCATTGAAAAAAAAATATGGAAAAGGCTAAATATTTTAAAACGTATGAAAGGTAAAAAAAAGGTTGAAAATCAGCACAAAAGAGCTGAAAAGGCTGAACATTTTGATAGTTGAATGGTTTTTGTAGCTGAAAGTATGCAGAAGATAGAGACGACTGAAAAAGGTACGGAAGAAGAATAGTAAAAAAAAAAAACTAGAAAATGCATTTCCTGCGGAAATACGTGGAAATGCTTTAATGCTGAAGCAACACTGAAAAAAAGCTGAATATTTGAAGAAAATATTAAAAAAGCTGAATATTTGAAGAGAATATTAAAAAAAGCTGAATATGTGCAAAAGTATGAAAAAGCTGAATATTTGAAGAGAATATTAAAAAAAGCTGAATATTTGAAAAGTTTGAAAAAGCTGAATATTTGAAGAGAATATTAAAAAAAGCTGAATATTTGAAAAGTTTGAAAAAGCTGAATAGCTGTAGAGAATATTCAAAAAGCTGAATATGTGAAAAGTATGAATAAGCTGAATGGTTGAAGAGAATATTCAAAAAGCTGAATATGTGAAAAGTATGAAAATGCTGAATAGCTGAAGAGAATATTCCAAAAGCTGAATATGTGAAAAGTATGAAAAAGCTGAATAGTTGAAGAGAATATTCAAAAAGCTGAATATGTGAAAAGTATGATAAAGCTGAATGTGTGCAAAATTATGAAAAAAGCTATATATTTGAAAATAATATTAAGAAAGCTAAATATCTGCAAACGCATGAAATAAGCTAAATAGCTGAACAAATATGAAAAACCTGAATATTACAAAGAATATGAAAGGCAAAAAAATGTTGAAGACAAGTTGAAATGTCCTTAAAAAGCTGAACATTTTAATATTTGAATGTTCTTTTTGTTTTTAGTATTAGTAGGGTACTAATAGAAGTAGAAGGAGTAGTATCAGTAGTAGTAGAAGCAGTAGTACTAGTAGTATTAGTAGAAGTAGTATTAGTAGTAGCTGTAGTATTAGCAGTAGTTATAGTAATATTAGTACAAGTATAAGTAGTAGTAGAAGTAGAAGTACTACTAGTACTAGTAATATTAGTATAAGTATTAGTAGTAGTAGAAGTACTACTATTACTAGTAATATTAGTACAAGTATTAGTAGTAGTAGAAGTACTAGTAGTAGTAGTCCTACTACTACTACAAGTAGTGGAGGTAGTATCAGTAGTAAACTAGAAGTAGTACCAGTACAAGTACAAGTAGTGGACGTAGTATCACTAGTAGTCTAGTAGTAGAAGCAGTTGTAGTACTAGTACAAATACAAGTAGGGGACGTAGTATCAGTCGTAGGCTAGTAGGAGAAGTAGTAGTAGTAGTAGTCAGACAGACAGAGAGTGAGACAGAGAGAGATAGACAGACTTGTGTCTACATTTTAAAGTTTAAATGGAGTTTCTAGGTGAAAGTATGCCTAAGCAAAGGATGTTTGACAAAAATAACTACAAATCCCACTGACTGCTCCTGTCTGCTGCTCCTGTCAGCCAATCAGAGCACACCTGCTGTCACTTCTAAAGATCAAAGCCACAGAGATCAAAGCCCTCTACGCGTGTGTGTAACTGCCTGTCTCTATTCCTCCATTTCGGCTTTGCGGAGGCTGCGAACAAAAGCTTCTCACGCTCACAATGAGACTCCTATCACCAAAATGTTCGCACCGTTAGCGCCACAAGACTCTGCTGAAGACACTGATCACTTTAATTTTTTCATGGTGTCAGAAATGTGGACGCTAGGGCGAGTTAGAAATGGCCCTGTTTTCAGGTTTCTGTGAAAATCTGTTTCTCAATTTGTATGGCAGTCCATTGGGAGAAAAAAACGACGTGGCCGCGCTTAGAGGTTGCTAGTTCAAATTCTGTAAATCTCACAGAGTTTTTGAGCACATTGTGAGAGACAGGACAAGTTTGTCTACAAAATTGGAAAAGATCACGTGTGTAGAGTGAAAATTGTGGCCGGGAGGAGTTTGGAAAGGAAAAAAATCTGAAGTATGTCGAGGAGCCCTCACACTCTAACGATGATGTCACGCACTCTAGCAGGCGCAATACACACCCATTATAAACTCTGATGAGGTCTGAAAAAAAACATCAAACATAAACTGTGATTATAGAAAAACTGTAAAAGATATCAAAACACTGAGTAATACTGTTATAGGTCAAAGTCTTGTAGGTTGTTTAAAGTTTAAATGGAGTCTGTAGGTGGAAGTATGTGAAAGAAGTCGGAGTTCAAAGAGGAGGATGTTAAAGAGGTTTTTAGGCTGATCTCCATAGGAATGCATTGAAAAAAAAATATGGAAAAGGCTGAATATATGAAAAAGTATGAAAGGTAGAAAAAAGGTTGAAAATCAGCACAAAAGAGCTGAAAAAGGCTGAACATTTTGATAGTTGAATGGTTTTTGTAGCTGAAAGTATGCAGAAGCTAGAGACGACTGAAAAACGTACGGAAGAAGAATAATAGTTTACCATTAGCCAAAGAGATGACAAAGATCATGTGTGGAGAGGAAGCTGCCAGAAAGTTAAACTTCGTGCCGCTTTCAAACGACACCGTGTCAAGAAGAATAACGGACATGGCCAACGATGTCAAGAACACACTGATTGAACGCATAAAAAATAGCCGCTATTTTGCCGTACAGCTTGATGAGACAACAGACGTTGCAGATTTAGCACAACTATTGGTTTATGTGAGATATGAAAATGACGGTGCAGCTGCGGAGGATTTCTTGTTTTGTAAACCACTTGAGACCCGAACTACAGCTGACCACATATTCCAGGTACTGAATGCTTTTATGCAAGAGAACGGACTGGACTGGAAAAAGTGTGTGGGTGTGTGTACGGATGGAGCAAGAGCAATGACTGGCCGTAACAGCGGGGTCGCGGCTCGCATCCGAGAGGTGGCACCCGACATGCGCTGGACTCACTGCAGCATCCATCGTGAGGCGCTGGCAGTGAAGAGGATGCCTGACGACCTTAAGTCTGTCCTGGATTCAGCTGTAAAAACTGTCAACTTCATCAAGGCCAGACCAATGAATGCTCGGTTATTTCACGTGCTCTGTGAGGAGATGGGAAGTGAGCATGTCCAGCTTTTGCTTCATACTGAAGTAAGATGGCTCTCAAGGGGAAAGGTGCTTTCAAGGCTGTTTGAATTACACAGAGAGGTGCAGGTGTTCTTGCAAGGAACAACCTCCCCCTTTGCAGACCTTTTTGAGGAACCCGTGTGGCTCAGCCAGTTGGCTTACCTGTCAGACATTTTCTCACGTTTAAATGAACTTAACTTGGGACTACAGGGACTCTCCGTCAATGTTTTTGATGTGCAGGACAAAATCAATGCACTGATAAAAAAATTGGAGTTATTTGAAATCAAAGTCAGAGCAGGTGATGTCTCAGCTTTCCCTGCTTTGGAGAGCTTTTTGTCAGAAAATGACCTGATGCTTGAAGATGGAGTGAGGGAGAACATTGCTGCACACCTCACCTCACTCAGACAACAGTTCTGCAAGTATTTCCCAGGGATGCACAAAGATGGAGCTGGCAGCTGGATGAGAAATCCCTTCACCATCGACATTGCCCACATGGCCTCAGGGGACTTAACTGCTGTTGAGCAGGAGAGTTTGATAGAACTGTCTTGTGATGAAACACTGAAGGCCTCTTTCAAAGAGAACATTTTGTTGGACTTTTGGATAAAGCAGTACAGTGAATACCCTGTGCTCTCTGACAAAGCAGTGCACACTCTCCTTCCTTTTGCAACCACCTACCTGTGCGAGAAAGGCTTCTCTTCACTTGTTGTCATAAAAACAAAGTACAGAAGCAGAGTGGATGCTGAGCCCAACCTGAGACTGAAGCTGACCTCCATTGACCCAGACATTCCTCGACTCTGTTCACAGAGGCAGGCACACCCATCACATTAAGCTCATGTAAGTGGCCATCATGTCTGTGGATGTTTAATTGCAACTCATCTGAATGCTTTTCCACACCTTTTATTCTTAGATCTTATTGTTCTGTCTCTTTGTTTGTCTGTGTCTCTGTTTCAGAAAGGAGTCACTAAAGCTGAGAAACAAGAACTGCAGTTAGGCATAGCCTGTTTTGATTTTTGTGTTTTGTTTTTTGAAGTCAAGTACAGTAACATTTCAGCACAGCACAGTTTTATTTAAATTTTAAGTACAGTTTCAAATAACATTGAAGATTTGTTTTATATTTATTTTATTACAATGATTAATTTTCATATGCAGTGCATTTTAATTGATTTTTTTATTTAAGTAAAGTTCATGATTTTCCAATTTTAAACACAGTGTTCCATCTGTGTATGATTGTTACCGTGGCCAACAATATTAAATAAACTTGTTAAATAAAACTTTTAACATGTTTTTCATGAAAACTTTGGCCTACTCCGCTACTGTACTTTAATGTTGGTCATTAGGTGGTACTTGGAGAGCGAAGTATTTTCTCAGGTGGTACCAAGTGTAAAAAGTTTGAGAACCACTGCTTTAAAGCATTTCCACCAACTAGAAAATGCATTTCCTGCGGAAATACGTGGAAATGCTTTAATGCTGAAGCAACACTGAAAAAAAGCTGAATATTTGAAGAAAATATTAAAAAAGCTGAATATTTGAAGACAATATTAAAATAAAGCTGAATATGTGCAAAAGTATGAAAAAGCTGAATAGCTCAGGAGAATATTCAATAAGCTGAATATGTGCAAAAGTATGAAAAAGCTGAATATTTGAAGAGAATATTTAAAAAAAAGCTGAATATTTGAAGTTTGAAAAAGCTGAATAGCTGAAGAGAATATTCAAAAAGTTGAATATGCAAAAAGTTTGAAAAAGCTGAATAGCTGTAGAGAATATTCCAAAAGCTGAATATTCTTTTTTTTCTATCGGCGCACCAAGACAGCTGATTGGTCAGTCAGCGGTGTGTTTCTCCACGTTGATCTGTTATCAGGAACATAACCTGCTCCGGAGCAGGTTAGCTCCACAGCGTACGTTCCCAGTAAACATTTTCTCGACCATCGTCTAGATGAAGACGTCCAATCGACGTCGTGTCACGACGTGACTTTAATTCGACTGTTTGTCAACATCATAAAATAATATCATGGCAAATATGACCTAATTAAATATACACTTTAGAGCGGTTCAACCGAATAAACACTGCCAGAAAACGTTTTCTCGACCTGCGTCTAGATGAAGACGTCCAATCGACGTCGCATCACGACGTGACTTTAATTCGACTGTTTTTCAACATGATAACATTAGGGGGAATACAATCTCAAAGAAAACATATTTAACTGAAAAAACACTGTCAAGAATGATTTCCTCTATCTACTGCTGTGTCGAGATGCAGATATCCAATCATGTCGGGACGTCTGATTAACGTCGGGCAGGCAGGTTGATTTGACGTCTATCTGAGGGGCTGAAATGACCAACGTCATTTAGACGTTGTTTCAACGACATATCAACGCACGGATGCTAAAAAAAAATATGCAAAATAATGGAAATATGTTCGTGAATTTAAGAAAATAATGTAGTATCATATTGGCAATGTGGGCTAAATGTTTGTGATTCTAGCATCCATCTAGGAACTATTTTTCCTCGCGTAGTTAGCGCACCTAGCGGTTTCCTACGCATGCGCAAGAAGAACTTTGCAGCGTCAGTTGACGAGGAGGAGACAGACGCCTGTGAAAGGTGAGTTACTAAAAGTACTGTAATTTAAAATGAAACCGTGTTTGATAAGACATTATACGTTTATCAGTTGCATGTTAGAGTTTTGATGTTGTTGCTGCATCGTGTATTGTTACAGATAGCTGTTTTTTTTTTGTTGCTTTTATCCGTAACCGAGCGGCGGCTAGCAGCCGAGTTAGCTGCCGTATGAAGCTAGCCCTGAGTTAGCTCACAGGCTACGTGAGGTGCTCGATGCTAAACCGAGCCGAACATCTGTGCAACTCTCGGTTTAGCATCTTTACAGAACCATAACACTTTAATGGGCCGTCCAGACTGGCGAAAACGTTATTTTTCACCGTCTTCCTCTGCATTTTTTCAAGAATATTTGCATCTAGACGGATCCACCGAAAACGCTGTAGTTCATATGCCAGGCCTATAGGTGTCGCTTGACATACACCAAAAACGAGACGGAGAGACGGGGCATGCGCAGAAGGTTTTCCCTCTATAATTTGTTCTTGCCATCTATAAAGTGCATTTAACATCTGAATATCTTTAAAAATGTTTTTTTTTTTTCTTATGCCCTCTCTCCAGCTGCTGTGAAGAGATGGAGTCCAAAGGCCACAGATGCAGAAATAGAGTGTGATTCAGAACCACCTTAAACATGCCCCAGCAAGGAGCGGGGACAAGGGGCAGACCCCCACAGGACTGCAATAAAAAGGAAGTCAATAAAACATTTGTTCAAATATACATGTTTGTTTTTTATTCAATTATTCAATATATAGATAACTTGTTATATATATATATATATATATATATATATATATATATATATATATGGTCCTGAATGCTGTCTCTTTTTTTTTTTTACCTGAGATTAGTCCATGTACTACTTGTATTTTACAGTATGGGTGAACATTACTTGAGTATTTTTAACTTCATCACAGGTGAGTTTATTTACTATGAAAGTTTTGACCAGGTTCACCATTCCTGTGATATTTTAAGTTGGCAAATGTGAAATTTGCTGGTGTTGTCTATTGGACTTTTTGACCTCTTTGCATTTTAAGGATTTTTTGGCTGAAATTGATAAATTAATTTAAATAGTTGTAGATTAGAGCACTAAGAATTGCACATGTATACAGCACAAGAGCTGTGCTTGTCATAGAATGTATGGATGTGGTAATGCCAGTTAAGTAGGCACTAGTTGAAACTAGATTTAGGTAAACATATTTTTAAATGCAATACATTACATGTGTATTTTGACAATGGTTGATATGCCGTCGAAACGACGTGAATTGATGCCGTCGAAGAGCCGTCGAAATGACGTTGGTCAGGGGACCGACGTCAGAAAAACTTTAATTTCAGCACCTCTGGTAGACGTCGAATCGACCTGCCTGACCGACGTCGATTAGACGTCAAATAGACGTCAAAATGTTTGCTGGGTTACTATGGCGATCTACCCCGGTAAGAAGTGAACCAGCGTCGTAGGACGGAAAACCCAGGGTTAATGCTTACCTCATAAGCCCAAATCCTGCTTCGTAGGACAGGCCCCAGGTCTACTCTCGCGCAGTGCGCACACGTCACCGAGACCTCACAGGCAGGTTTCCACAGTTCCAGGCACATTTAAATGCAATAAATAATCACAACACTATTTAATGCAACTAATTGAATCAACACGTGAATTTATATCTATATTGTCCCGTCACATCTGACGTCAGAGCAAAGGCGGATGGCACGCATCACGGAAATTCAGCCTCTCGGACCAAAACATCTCCCTCTCTCTCTCCAGTTTTTTATCGGCATTGTTATTATTATGATAAGCGCGCACAGCGCGTGATGCGCGTGGTGGGAGCAGCGCCGCTGCTTCTGTCATCTGGTTGTCAAGTGGAACTTGCACTGAACCTCCCCTAACGCATTAAAGGAGAGGAGAGGAGATCATTTGATTGGTGAAGATCTGAATCGGCTGTATTAATCCCAGTCCACGCCTCGTCTCCCAAGGTACTGTCCACAGGGGCGATTTTAAACGCGTGTGGACGCGCCGCTTCCCAGTATCCCACTGCGCAAAGAGACGTCCAAACGACGTCTTTTCCAAGTCATTTTTGGACGTCTAATTTTGGTCACCTCAAGGTGCAGACTGTTACTCCAGACGACGTCTTTCTTTCAACGTATACTTGACGTCCATTTATGACGTCCACAGTACCGCCATGCAGGAGCTATTTCTAGTCCAAATATGGTCGTTGTGGACGTCTTTTCTACGTCAAATTATAACTCATTAGGGCCCGAGCGCCGACGTCGGGCTGCGAAGCCCTATTGAAATTGAACGGACTTATTATTATTTATTCATATATATATTTTTACTGGTTTAGTTCCTATGCATAACCAAATGACTACAGTAAAATTAGCTGGTACAGGAAAACAGGTTCCTACCTTCTGGACACGTTTCTACAGTCACGTTATAATAAATCACAATCAAATCCTGACTGTTTTGTCACCCATTTTTATTTTCCAGACGTCAGTTGACAATACAACAGCAGGCAGTATATACAAACGTGTATATAAAAAATACAAAAAAGGTAAAATACAAGTACGGACTATAAAATTATAAGAATATAAAATATATACTGTATATAAAAGTAATAACCCTATGAACACTGAGAACAGCAACTACAGTGTAGAACATGTAAATCACAAAATTAGTCTTGAGTGGCGGTGAAGCCCCCCCCCCCCTCCACTCCTTTGCGGGGCATGCTTCAGATGTTCTGAAGCATGGCTCCTTATTTTGTCCTCTGTGGCCCGACTGTCGAACTGCATGACTCCATCTGCAAGTAGATAAAGACAAATGATAAGAAATATGTAAAGGCAAACGGCGGTCATACACCAAGTCTGCATATCTGTAAGCAAAAATATGTTCCAAAATTCCTTCAAATGGAGGACCAAACACCACCTGACAAAAGGATAAGAAAAAAGGATTTAGAAACATCTTACTAAAACTTTACAATACAGTACTCCACTGCACTAAATTGTTTGGCTGCAAACCCCCACGTGGCTGTGTCTGAAGCGCCCCCTCCCCCCGCCTGTATATTGGTCTGTGCTGCTAGCCCCATTAGCTGTCCCGGGTGTTAGCAAGTGCTAATCTCTCTCTATCTCAGCAGCAGCACGTCAAAGAAATAAGCGCTGGAGCCGCGGACCCATAACCGGCTGTCACCGACAAATAAAGCCTCGACCGGTAACAAGAAAGATGGCTGTGTTGTGAGGTAGCTCGATGCCAACTTCGACTAGCGTTAGCGGTTAGCATCCGCTGCTAACACCCGGCCACTCCCCAGCTCAACACAATGGCCCTCCTGCTCGTTAACACTGGAGGCCTGTTGCCGATAACGGTCGTGTTATGGCCCACGGCTCCAGCGCTTCACTCCATGTATTTATTTTTCGCCGGTTTCGTTGTACGTTAAACTAAATTGGTCGTGTTCAAAAGCTAACGTTAGCAGATGTAATGCTAATTGTAGCAACAACAGGTTTGAGGCATAAAGCTAAAACGGCAAACGCTATAAATGCATAAATGAACATAAAATTAACTTATGGGTCTATGTGCTGACCGAACTTACCTGCAATTTAGTGGACGACGCTTCGGATTGCTGTTGTAGTGGTCGAGAACAGAGCCGAGAGGCCATTCGCTTTCACCGTAGAGAAACACCTGGCCCAATGGGAGTGGCTCTTATGATGTACGTTGATGACGCAATGCCTCAGCCAATCACAATGGCGTTGACTGTAACACCCCCCCCCCCCTTCCCCAAAGGCTACACCTTTATTGTTGTAATAAACAGAATAACACTATTTTAAAAGAGAAAAACAAAAATGTAAACAAACAAAAATATGACTTATATTCAAAAATAATGTTTAATCACAAAATATGTCATCATGCCCATACTACTACTACTACTACTACTACTACTATGATAATAATAATAATAATAATATAAATAAATAAATAAATTACATCATGTCAATAACCTGCACCTGTCTTAGACGTTGAAATAAGTGACCTAGCCCGACGTTCAAATGTTCAACTGCATATTGACGTCCAAGTGGGGTCATGATTAGACGTCCAAATAGCAGACCTAGTTTGCACGTCGTGTAGTGGTCCAGAATTGGTCTTGGACCGACGGACGCAATATAGACATGATCTGGACGTCTATCAGACGTCTAATGTTTGGTGGGATTGCACGCTTGGTGGGCTGCCACTAGATGATTGACAGGCGCTCTCCTTCAAACAACACATTTTTGTGAGCGTTCGGGAGCGTTCCCGAGGTAGCGTCGCGGCGAATGTTGAGAGACGGCGCGCGAGTTGGCCGCTCCTCATTTGCCTAAAGTTGAAGTCGAATCTACTTTATGTTAATCAGAGGCGCCGGGCTCGACTCGCCGCCTCGGGAACGCTCGCAAAAATGTGTTGTTTAAAGGAGAGCGCCTCATCCTCTAGTGGCAGCCCACCAAGCGTGCAATACTGGGAAGCGGCGCGTCCACACGCGTTTAAAATCGCCCCTGTGGACACGCACCTTCACGCGTGCGCGGTGCACGAAACTTGCAAAGTCCAGGCGGACACACCCCGTCGGCGTGGCGCAGGTGCGCTGAGCTGAGTGCTGACTGCGCCTGGTCTATGAAACTAGGGCCCTATGTCTCTTGTGTGATATTGCTTATGTGTATGAATTTATTTCAAGTAATGTAAAAATGTGTTCATTTATAATATACAATAAGCCTAATATGTTGTCATCTACATCCCAGCAATCATTTTGACGTCTACTTGATGTCTAATCAACGTCGGTCAGTCAGGTCGATTCGACGTCTACCAGAGGTGCTGAAATTAAAGTTTTTTCTGAGCCGTTCTCATGACCGACGTCATTTCGACGGCATATCAACCTTTGTCAAAATACACATGTAAATTTAAAAATATGTTTACCTAAATCTAGTTTCAACTAGTGCCTACATAACTGGCATTACCACATCCATACATTCTATGACAAGCACAGCTCTTGTGCTGTATACATGTGCAATTCTTAGTGCTCTAATCTACAACTATTTAAATTAACATCAATTTAAAAAAAAAATGCAAAGAGGTCAAAAAGTCCAATAGACAACACCAGCAAATTTCACATTTGCCAACTTAAAATATAACTCACCTTTCACAGGCGTCTGTCTCCTCCTCGTCAACTGACGCTGCAAAGTTCTTCTTGCGCATGCGTAGGAAACCGCTAGGTGCGCTAACTACGCGAGGAAAAATAGTTCCTAGATGGATGCTAGAATCACAAACATTTTAGCCCACATTGCCAATATGATACTACATTATTTTCTTAAATTCACGAACATATTTCCATTATTTCGCATATTTTTTTTAGCATCCGTGCGTTGATATGTCTTTGAAACAACGTCTAAATGACGTTGGTCATTTCAGCCCCTCAGATAGACGTCAAATCAACCTGCCTGCCCGACGTTAATCAGACGTCCCGATATGATTGGATATCTGCATCTCGACACAGCAGTAGATAGAGGAAATCATTCTTGACAGTGTTTTTTCAGTTAAATATGTTTTCTTTGAGATCGTATTCCCCCTAATGTTATCATGTCGAAAAACAGTCGAATTAAAGTCACGTCGTGACGCGACGTCGATTGGACGTCTTCATCTAGACCAGGGGTGTCAAACTGATCCAGTAAAGGGCCGTGTGGCTGCAGGTTTTCATTCCAACCAAGCAAGAACACACCTGATCCAACTAATCAAGGTGTGAAGGCAAATCAGGTAGGTGAATAAGTCAAGTCAGGTGTGTTCTTGCTTGGTTGGAATGAAAACCTACAGCCACACGGCCCTTTACTGGATCAGTTTGACACCCCTGGTCACGCAGGTCGAGCAAACGTTTTTCTGGCAGTGTTTATTCAGTTAAACCTCTCTAAAGTGCATATTTAATTAGGTCATATTTGCCATGATATTATTTTATCATGTTGAAAAACAGTCGAATT
>JARXKY010000166.1:0-29183 GCA_029853015.1 Chelidonichthys spinosus
CAGCAGGGCAGCCGGGCCGCGCACGATTTCAATGCGGTCTACATTGATCGGGTCGAGCGGCACCGCGTGGTCGTAGGACAGTGACGACCGTCCAGCGCGCCTACACCATTGCGCAGGATGCGAATGCGTCGCCATCCTGGCCGCGAATGATCGGGCGGCTGGCGCCCGGGCCGAAATACGAAGATGACACCCCTGGTTGCTTGTTCAGGGTTTCGCCGAGGCTGCCTTTTTGTTTGCAGGGTCAGCTCATCACCTTCCAGCACTGTGGTAGGCGAGGCCAGTTGTTCGCTGCCCAGCGGTTGCCGGTGACCACTTGGGGTGGCAGTTCCAGGGCGTGGGCTGGGGAGCTGATCAACAAGGCGGCGGCGAAGGGGACAAGCGCCAGAGAGAAGGCAGGGGACATCGGTTATTCCTAGGTAAAACGACTGATAGATATGGTTACAATATAACATCTCTTTTTGCGTCGGAAAAGGGAACTTTTCCTGGCGGGCTATATTCAATGCGATGCTTCCACCTGCACGCCTCGTCGGCTAAGGTGCGCGGCTGGTGTTTCCTCTATTTGCAAAAGGCCCGGCATGACCGCGACAAGCAACGACCCGCTCCACGGTGTGACCCTGCAACACGTGCTCACCACCTGGTTGAACATTACGAGTGGAGCGGCCTGGCCGAGCGTATTGATATCCGCTGCTTCAAGAGCGACCCAGCATCAATCGAGCCTGACCTTCCTGCGCAAGACCCCTTGGGCACGGGAGAAAGTCGAAAGCCTGTACGTCAAACTGATGCGCACCAAACGCCCGCTGGATTGAGGCCATGAAGCGCTTTGTGGCGGTAGCGGCGCTGGCCGGTTGGGTGGGCTGGCGATCCAGCAATACCTGATCTTCTATTCACGCTGGGCCATCGACGCCAGCCTGATGGGTGGGCTGATCAGCTTTTTCAGTTTCTTCACGGTGCTGACCAACACCCTGGCGGTGGTGGTGCTCAGTTATGCAGGGGGCCAGCGCGACTCAGCGATGAAACGGTTTTTCCTGGCGCCAGTGGTCAGCAGCGCAATCGCCGTGAGCATCGTTGTGGTGAACCTGGCGTATAACCTGCTGCTGCGGCATTTGTGGAGCCCCGAAGGCTTTCAATTCATCGCGGATGAATTGCTGCATGACGTGATGCCGCGCTGTTTGTGATCTATTGGGGCGGTGCGTGCCAAGGGGCAGCTGCGTTTCAGGCACATTGGTGCCTGGGTGATCTACCCATTGGTTGTACTTCGGTTATGTGCTGTTGCGCGGGGGATTTGCTCGGGCGTATCAGTACCCGTTCATTGATGTGCTGACCCTTTACCCACAGGTGTTTGTGAATGCCGGAGGGCTATTGGCGGGGTTTTGCTGGTGGCGCTGGTAGTGGTGGGGCTGGATAAACGCCTGGGCCGGGCGCACTCCAACTGATTCAGCTTGATCCAATGTGTGAGGGGCTTCAGTCACTTAAGCGTACATCGCCCTCCTACAAAAAGCCTTAACTGACTGACAGTAGGGCAAGCCCCCTCTCACATTTCGACGTGTCAGCCTTATGCGTCTTCGCTGCCTTCGGCCCGCCAGTAGCCCACAGCCTTCAAGAACTCCTCGTTGACCTTGTGCTATCCAGCAACACCCGTCGCACTTGGCGTGACAACTTGGTTTCGGTCGCGACAAAACTGTACAGCGTGCCGCCAGGCAGCGTCAGATTGCGTACTACATCGAGCAGATCTTCCTGGCCGCGCACCACCCAAATAGTCTCAACATCCGCAGCGCTCTCCAGCACTTGCTGTTCCGCTGCATCGGCGATTTCTATCACCGCCAGCACCTGTCGACCCGCCGGCAGTTCTTCCAGGCGCCGCGCGATGGCCGGGATTGCGGTTTCATCGCCAATCAACAGGTAGCTGTCGAAGATATCCGGCACGATCATCGAGCCCCGTGGCCCGCCGATATACAGGTACTGGCCGACCTGCACCTGCTCGGCCCAGGTGGAGGCGGGGCCGTCGCCGTGCAGCACGAAGTCGATATCCAGTTCACCGATGCTCAAGTCGTAGCGACGTGGCGTGTAATCGCGCATGGCCGGTTGCGGGCCGTCGCCCTTGATGGTGAATGTGGGGCTTTCCAGTGCGGCTTGTTCGGCGGCGTTCTGCGGGAACAGCAGCTTGATGTGATCGTCGCTGCCCAGGCTGACAAAGCCGGCCAACTCGGACCGCCCAGGGTGATGCGGCGCATGCGCGGCGTGAGGTCGACCACCCGCAGGACTTGCAGGCGGCGGCGTTTGATTTCGTGGGTAACGCGATGGATGGCTTGAGTATTCATTGGTCTTTCCGTCGACAATGGCTTGGGCGGTGCCGTTGAGCAGCGCCGCGACACGAACGATTTCTTCCGGGCTCCAACGCCCATGGTGCGAATGCAAGGCATGACGCAGGTTGTGCACCGCCTCGTGGATTTCCGGCGGGCGGTCGTGGCCGCGCAGTGAGCGCTTACTGACTTCCATGCGCATGCGAATGCCTTGGAGGGCAACCGCCTGTTCGCTTAAGAAGAGACGACCCCGCCCGTGGGATTGTGTAGCGTTTTTTTCCGCCTTCGGCGTCACCGCTGATCAATTCGCTCTCTTCAAGGAAGGTCAGGGTGGGGTAGATCACGCCCGGGCTCGGGGTGTAAGCGCCGTCGAACAGGTTTTCGATCTGGCGGATCAAGTCGTAGCCATGGCAGGGCTGTTCGGCGATCAGCGCCGGCAACAGCAGTTTCAAGTCGCCCGGCGCGAACACCCGAGGGCCGCGGCCCGGGCGTTTATCGAAGCCGTCACGGCCATGGTGAGGGTGGTGCTCTCTCATTTTTAAGTTCTCCGTCTTGGTTAAGATAGAACTTAAGATATATCTTTGATTTGGCAAGCTCGGGCGACTGATGGTCGGTCGGGAGGCAAGTGTCGGGTAGGCCGCAGCGGACAAGATGAGGTGATTGATATAGAGTAATTACTCAGCTTTAAATCTGAGCCCAGCTTGAAAATTTATCATTAGTTACTCTTATTCTATTAGAGCCTTTTGTACGGTTATTCTGACAGGTAAGTTCAGTGATGAATCATTCTCGTTTATCTACGTGTGGTCCAGTTCTTACAGCTACTTTTAAAGTTTTGGCAAAATGCCATCTTTTTCCCGCGAAACTTGAAGTCAAAGGCTACCGTCGATAAGGAGGTAGCTTGCATACGTGTTTTTTAACTTGCTTGAGTCTAGGCACGCGCTGCAATTAACTTGAAAGTGACGTTCTTGTGCAGTGTGTTCGTCTGTGTATTGACGTGCGGCGCCTAAACTTATTTAAAACAGGTAATCAACATGTTCCAGAAGTTTGCGGTTTCTCTCCCTCTGGCTATTGCAGTCTTGGGAGCTTCGACTGTCATGGCGGCCAACGATGCAAGTACCGTCATCAACATTCGCGCCGATATTCCGACCAAGCAGTTCCATGCTCAACCGCTAGACCCCAACTTCGGTCGCAACGAGGTCATGTCCTATAACACTGTGACCGGGGAGTTGAGCCAGCTATCGGCGGTGTTCACGATGAAAAACACCGGCGGCTCGATTGACGCCTCACTTCAGGATGGCCCGGCGGCGCTGACCAACGGCACTGATTCCATTCCGCGACCATTTCGATGGGTACCGTTGTGCTCGATGGCACGCCTAAGGAAGTGGCAGCAGACGCTGAGTCCAACCCAGGCCTGCAAAAACCCTGGTGATCAAGGCGGCCAAGCCGAGCGACACGCAAACCGGCCTTTACAACGCCGTAGCTACGGTCACTTCGATAACGTGCCACGCACGGTCACGCCTTGATCAGGTGGTCTCACTATAACTAAGGCCCGCAGCCTTATTGAAACTGTCGGTCGCTGCCTGCGGCCGGCTTTCAACTTATCTGTCGCTCGCATATAGAGATACGAGTTCATGTTCCGTTTTGAGACCCCTCGTGACGGCGATGGCGCTGCTCACCTGTCCGGTCGTAATGGCCGCGCCTGAAAATAATTATACGCCGCGAAGTCTGCTGTTCAGGCCAAAGGTTTGCCGAGCGACTTCGAAGAGCACTTTTTCGACGTGCCATTGGCGGTACGCGTCGAGCGAGACCAACAGTTTGTGGGCGAAGCAATGATTGTTCTAACCCGCGATGATCGGCTCACTCTCCTGGCGTTCACCGACCATAGTGACAGCCCGATCACCGGCACCGAGCGTGATACATGGGAGCAGTATCTCAAGCCCGGTATTCCCTTGGGGCCATGCGCCCGGAACTGTCCTGAGCAATTGCTGGCGGTGCATTACAACCTGGAGAATTCGCTGGTTTCTATCCTCACCGAAAATGCCGAGCGTGACACGGCCCCCCAGCAGTATTACACCCAGCCCGCTGGCGGCAGTACCGGGCTGATCATCAATAACCGCTTGAATCTCAACGGCGGTCAGGATCAGGATCTAGGGGGACGTTTTGGCCTCGAAGCCAGCAGCAGCCTGGGCAACTGGAGCCAGGCCCTGAACGTTCAACTGGCGCGCCTCGGCGGGCCGGATACCCAGCTTTACCACGCACTCTATTCGGCTTACGCCCAACGTGAGTATGAAGGCCGGTTCCTGCGCCTTGGTTACTTCACCCCCAATTCCGAAGGCCTGAACCGCCAGCCCCGTGCGTTTGGTGCGCGCCGGACGTAGCGGTCGGTGTGATGCTCGGAGTTCCGACAGCCTGGCGATGAACAACCCCAAGCCCAGCATCTATCCGCTCTACGTCACCTCCAACCGCGAGGGGGCCGTGGAGATTTACCGTAGTGGGCTGTTGCTCAACACTCAACGGGTGCCCGCAGGTTTGCATACCCTGGACACACGGCCCTTGCCCGGTGGTATTTATGAAGTCGAAGACGTCTGATCGAAGACGGCCAGGTCACGTCCACCACCCAGGAGCTGGGTGTACAAGCCCATAACTGGCGTAACCATGACCAACGCTGGCGCTACAACCTGTTTGCCGGGCGTGAAAGCACCCCTGTTCAACAACTGGGAACAGCGTGACAAAGGCGACATGACTGCCGGGCGCTCGGTCAACTACCTGGCCCATCCACGTGTAGTGCTCGGTTTCTCCGGGCGCCAGGTGCAGGACATTTGCAATTGGGCAGCTCCATCGACTGGAGCCTGGCCCGAAGCGCCAGCGTCTATGCCAATGTCTACCAGACCCGCGACTATGGCACTGGTATGGATGTGCAGGGTTTATACAGCTACGGTACGGGCAATGTGATCATCAGCCACAACCGCAGTTGGCTCGACACCCGCAATACCTATGAACCCCTGCCCGACGGCACACGTCTTCGGCGTAACACTTTTGTCGGCCAGGCCAGCACCTCTTCGCTGTCGATCAATCATCGCCCTGGTCAACCGCAACGCCCTCAATCTACGGATATCCCATAGCACGGGTAACGTCGAAGGCGTGGGGTTGGACCTGGGTTGGAGTCCCATGACAGCTTGTTCGGCAGCGATGCCAACTGGCGCCTGTCGGTGTTCGATCGGCCCTCCAGCAAAAGCACGGGTGACAAGCGCAACCGCGGCCTTGACCTGACCCTCAACCTCGCGCTTGGTGGCCCTGGGGAAAGCTGGTCGGGCAGCATTGGTTCACGCACCGCACGCGAAGGCCAGCGTGACAACAACGCATCGCTGACCTACCGCAAGGAGCTCCAGGATCATGCCTTGCAGAATGTCTCGGTCACGGCGTTGACCGATGTCTATGGCGTGGGCCTGTCGAGCATGACCAGTTTCGCCACCGACACCTTGTCCGGCGATGCCTTTGCCCAGCGCTCCTCCTATAACGGCAACCTGTCCGGCGGCCTCAATCTGAACAACACCCTCGCGGTGGGTGCGCAGAAAATGGTCTTGACCAGCCAGTACCATGGCAGTGGTTCGGGAATGATCATTGATGTGGACACCGACATCGATGACATCGTGCTGCGCGCCGATGACATGAGTGGCTCCAGCGTGCGCTGCGGCCTGGGGCAACTTTGTGCCGATCACCGCGTACAAGAGCAGCTCGTCGCCTTTGACTTCGAAGGCAACCCCCCCAGCCGCTACGATCCAGCCGGCGCGCAGCGCTTACCATCTGAACAAGGGCGGTGTGGGTTATCGCAAGATCAGCGTGATGAAAACCGTGACTGTGCTCGGCCGCCTGCTCGACGCTCAGGGGCTGCCCCTCAAGGGGCATCACCTCATCAACCACGCCAGCCGTGGGGTCAGTGAGGTCGACGGCTTCTTCTCCATGGAAGTCAATGCTGGTTCCCCGACCCTGGAAGTACGCCGTGGTGCCACGTTGCTGTGCCAGTTCCTCCTCGACCCGAGCAAGGCTCGCAATGAAAACGATGTGCTGATGATCGGTGATCTGCGCTGCACCTCGGATACGTTGGCCGAGGCCATTCCCCCCTTCGAAGCGGCAGGTTGATACCCAATGTGCTTGAGAAACATAAAAACCTACCTGAGCCTGTTCAGCGCCGCATGGTTGTGGGCGTGTGCCCCTGGTGCCAGTGCCGCCACCCAGGAACTGACGGCCATGTTTACCCCGGACCCGCAGAACCCGATGAATAACAAGTTCATCAATACCACCCCGCAAAGTGGCGTATGTCCTGGCCACATGCCGGAACGCTGCAACGCCGGGGGATTTTCAGCATCCGCACCACGGATATCGTCTTTCGCTCCAGCGGGCCGATGTTGTTCAATCCTGGCGTCCCTTCAGATCCGCGAAGCGGTTGATGTTCAAGGTGCCCTCCGAATGGCGCCGCATAGACGTTGTGTCAGAGACCGGCGAGCAGCAAGTGGTGGAGGTACGCATCGCCGGCATCGGTGGGTGGATCAGGGTCGATCGGCCTGCCAGCTATCACGCATGGGGGCCGAGGACCTGGCAGTACGCGCCCTCACCTTGCCAGAGCACCGGGTTTCTCACCGGCACTGGTCAATCCGTGTTGTGGTTCTGGCTGGTGCCAGAGGGCATAGGTGCCTGCAACCTTGTTCACACCATGGAGATACCCGCCTGGCCTACGGCACCTTCGAGTACGGTAGAGATCAGGACGCCCAATCCGTTGACCATGGGCAATGGCGTTTACCGCGGCACCCTGGCCTATTCGTTGGCCGAACAAGGACTTCGATTACGGCGACATCATGATCCCCAATGACGACAGCCTGGTGTTCAACTTCACGCTCGATGTACGTCATATTTTCAAGATCGAGATTCCACCCGGAGGGCAACCGTCGAACTGGTCCCCCAGGGTGGGGCAGGCATGGTTGCAACACGGTCGACGGCCAACGCGATTGTTCCGCGACCAGACCTTCAATATCTGGACCTCGGGACGTTTCAATATGCAGATGGAGTGTCAGTTCCAAAGTGGCAACACCTGCGCGATCCAGTCCGATAGCGGCCATGCCGTGCCCCTGGATGTCAGCGTCAGCTTGCCGGGCGGCATTGCCGATGCCAGCGGGCAGCGGTAAACCGCGTGCCTCTGCTGCTCGACGGCAGCACCACCGAGTTGTTTGCCCCAACGCACTACATCGACCGCCGGCCAGGCACCCTGCACTTTGAAGTCAAGCGCCAAGCGGTCGAGGACATGTTGAGGCGGGACGCAAGCACTTATTCGGGCACGGTCACGGTGGTCTGGAATTCGCAAATCTAGCCATTGAGTCGAGCATCAAGCCGGTCGGTTTCAGTTAGCGAATTAATGAGGTATCAAACGATGAAAGTATTCACAGTTGTCCTGGCTATGCTGATGTATGCCCTGACCGCCCAGGCCGGTCCCAGCATCAATGTCGGTGTGGTGTATGACTATCTGGACGGCGATAAAAGCACCTACCTCAAGCGTATTTTCAACGGTGGCACCAGCACCGCGTTTGTAAGGTGGAGATACTGGAATTCTCTACGACGATCACGGCGCAGCGCAGGAGGTGCCGCTCAAGTCCCAGGCCGCCAGCACTGCCCGCGACGGTTTGATGGCCAGCCCGGCGCGGTTGATCGTGCCGGCCAACGGCATGCAGGGCACGCGTCTGGTGTACTTGGGGGAGCGCAAGCGTGAGCGTTATTTTCGTGTGCGCTACATTCCCGTGGTGCCGGAGAAAGAGGATGCGTTTCCCGTCCGAGGAAGAGCGTGAGGCCTACCAAAGCAGCTTGCAGGCCGGCGTCAGCGTGTTGGCCGGCTACGGCACGGTGTTTTTCGTGCGTCCCCAAGACACCCGCTTTGACACCCGTATCGAGAACGACGGCGGCAAATATGTGGTGCGCAACAACGGCAACAGTGTGATCGAGGTGGATGAGTTCAAGAACTGCGTAGCCGGCAAGCCGAATGACTGCCATCCCACCACCAAAAACCATGTCTTGCCGGGGCGGGCCTTTTCTTTCGACAAGGAAAAGGGGCGCGAATATACCTTCAAGCTCGTGGAGGGCGAGACTCGCAAAAACCAGGTGGTAAAAGGATGACCCGCTTCACACTGCAGTGGCGGTTACTGCCTGCTTGCTGTCTGGTGTGTTGGTGCTGCTGATTTTCCGGCTGGCGCGGCGCGTGAAGAAGCAGTGTTCCAGGTGTCGGTCAAGGTGCCCACCAGTGACTTTTTCGTACTGCCGGTCAATCCGGGCTTCCTTGAGCAGGAGCAAGTCATGCACTACAACCTGGTGACCGGGCGCCTCACCCCGCTGCGCGAACACTTCGATGTGAAGAACGCCTTGGGTGGCCTCAACGCGCGCCTGGGCTTTGAACCGACACTGTCCAATGGCCGGGATTCGATCCTGCTGGATGTGACGTTCAACGGTCACCACTGAGCCTTGAGCAAACCCTGGTGGTGGCCGACGCCGAGGCCCGGGCGGAAAGCGCGTGCCCCTGGTGATCGCTGCTCAAGAACCCGACGGCGAGTACGCCCCCGGGCACTATTACGGCAGCGTGCAGATTATCTTTGATGCGCAGCAGCCCGCTTCATGACCGGTGGCACAGGGCCTCTCCCGTCGCTTCCAGATACGGCACCAGCATCGGTGCCATCCCTTGAGCACTTGCACCGGCAAGGCCGAGGTAAAGGTGAAGCCTTGGGCCGAGCTGCCGGGAACGAACGCTGTGAGGGTGCCGAAGTGGCGGTCACCGATAAAAAACACAAAGGTGGCGGTGCGGTTGATCGCCTTGGAGCTGAGTATCCGCCCACCGGCGCCGATGGCTTCGATGCGGTTGTCGCCGGTGCCGGTCTTGCCACCCATGGCCAGGGGTGTGCCGTCGGCCAGCTTGAAACTGCCGGCCACGCGCTTGGCGGTGCCGGCGTCTACCACCTGGGACAGGGCTGCGCGCAGTGCCCGGGCCACTTCCACCGGCATCACGCGCTTGCTGCGGTTGGGGGCGTTGACCAGCGGGTGTCATAGGGCGTGCCGGCGCCGAAGTGCAGGCTGTCGATGCGCAGTACTGGCAAGCGCACGCCGTCGTTGAGGGGATGATCCCCATCAACTCGGCCAGGGCCGCCGGGCGGTCGCCGGAGCTTCCGATGGCGCTGGCCAGGGACGGCACCAGATGATCGAAGGGGTAGCCGACGCCTGCCAGCGCTGGTGGATCTCAAGGAAGGCTTGGACTTCGAGCATGGTGCGGATGCGGCTGTCACGGGCGCTCTGATGGCGGCTCTTGAACAACCACTGTAGACCTCCTGGCGTTCGAACTGGCTGCTTTGACCACCTCGCTGAACGTCGCTTCGGGATGGTTGAGCAGGTAGCCCACCAGCCATAGGTCCAGCGGATGGACTTTGGCGATATAGCCTTGGTCCGGAAGGTCATAGGCCCCGGGGCCGTAATCCTTATAGAGTTTTTGCAGGCGCTCGTCGCTGAGTTTTTCATTCGCTTTGGTTCCGCTCAAGTGCGCGCGTACGAACCGGTTGAAGCTGTCCTGGCTGGCGTCGGGTAACAGGTAGCGGTGCACGGCGGCCAGGCGCATGGGCGGGGGCGCAAGCCGTCGAGAAAGGTATCGAGCCGCGCCTGGGTATCTTTCTTCTGGTACTTCTTCCAGAACTTGCGCAAATAGGTCGTACCTTCGCGGGCGGCGGAAACCGGCGAGGTATTCCTGGCGACGCGGTCGCTGTCGTCCTTGAGCAACGCGGCGCTGTTGTTGGCGCCGGAGTAAGTGGTAAAGCGCACCAGGTCTCGCATCAGGGGATGAAGGGCAGGTTGATCGACTCGCGCAGGGCGTTCCGCAAGGTCGGGTTACGGTGGTTGTCTTCATTGCGAAAATTATGGAAGTGATGCAGGCCGCCACCGGTGAAAAAACCTTCGTAGGGGCTGGCCGAGTAGGTGCGGTCGAGGGCGGCATCGAGCATGTTTGCCAGGATTTATCCGCGGCCTGGATCAGGTAGTCGACGGCCCAGCGGCTGATACGGTCCTGCTCGGCGATGTCGAGTTTCTTCAGGCGGCCGGGGTCAGTGCGGCGTACTTCTCGTGCAGCTCGGCGATGATCTGCAGGTAGGTGGTGAGCACCCGCACTTGGCGGTGGAGCCCAGTTCGAGCTTGCTGCCTTCGTTGATATCGAAAGGTTGGTCGGTGTTGTCGGTTTGCACCCGCACCCGCGCACCGTCGGCGGTGCGCTCGAACAGGGTAAAACTGTAGCGCACTTGTGCGGTGCTGGCGGGGCTGAGCAAGCGTTCACCGAGCAGGCCGAGCTTGGCGGCATACGCTGGGTCGGCGAGCTGCTTGAGATAGTCGGTGAGCTGGTTCTGCAAGGGGGCCTGCAAGGTACTGGTGGCGGCCAGGTCGAGGCGATCGAGGTCATACAGCGCACGCTTGAGCAGCCCGGCCAATTGGCTGCGGGCTACGCTGATGCCTTTGTTGCTGTCGACCCGTTGCAGGGTCGGTTGTTGCTGCCAGTCACGGAAACTGACCTGGGCCGCGAGCGCCGCCCTGGCCAAGGCCGCATCAATGATCTGGTGCTGGGCCAACAAGCGCAGGTGGCTGTCGGTCAGCTCGGCCAGCTCGTCGCGGCCCTTGATCAGGTAATGCGAAGGACGGCGCTGGGCAATCATCAACGACAGTACCTGGCGCAAGGCCAGGCCACGTGCGGCGAGGCTGGTCGGGGCCTGGCCGATGTCCGCCAGCGCCCGGTTGACCTGGACAAAATCGGCGCCGTACCACCCACCCGTAACCCTTCGGGCCATGCCGTGCACCTCGCCATGACCGGGCACCGCCGACAGCGGCACGCTGTTTGAGGTAATCGCGCACTACGTTTTGCCGGGCGACCAAGGTGTCGGGGCCATGCTGGTAGGCGCGCACGCTGGCGGACAGCATCTGGCGGATTTTTTCACTGCCTGACAGGGTCAGGCCGTCGGGTGAGTGGCGGTATTTTTCCAGCTGGGTCGCCAAGGTAACTGCCGCCGGCCGTTTTGCCCGGGCAAGTGCAACTGGCGGGCGACTTGCGACCACGCCGCCTTGGCAAATCGTGGCCAGTCCACGCCGGGTTGGCCTTGGCCGGATCGGGGTCCAACAGTTCGCGGTTTTCGATGAATAACAAGCTGTGCACCAGCAGCGGTGGCACGTCAGTGAAGCGTGCATACAGCTGCGGCGGATAGCTGAACTGATATAGCGGCGTGGCGAGGCAATCGGTGATCGACAACCCGGCCTGGAGTTTCTCGGCGTAGGGAATAAATAACCCATGGCGACTGTAATTCATCAGCGCCTCGGAGAAGCGTGCCTGGGATACGATCACATAGTTCGCTTGAGCAGGCGCGGCAGGAACTCGCCCAGGGCGCTGTAGCCCAGGCGCTGGTCAAAGGGCCCGGCGCCGGATACACCATGGCGTCGCTGGCGCCAGGACCGACGCTGTAGGTCAGCTCGCTTGCCCATTGACTGAACAAGCGGGCTTGCCAGTGGGCGCTGCGCATTTTCCCGCAACGCGGCATAAGCACCGGCAAGCACAGCCATCAACAGGATCAGCCAACCCAGCCGTCGCCAAAGGCGAGGCGGCGGTTTCTTTTTCGACAAAGGCGCGGGGGACGGGCTGTCGTTGTTGATTGCAGTCTTGCTCGGATCGGTTTGCCACAGAGCGCCCATAGTCGATTGATCCATGCGTGCAGATTGATCGGACTTGTCTAAAGCGTAGACGTAGATTGACGCTTCAGACGGGTGCTGTAGACGGACCGGGCACCGGCTCGGCTACCGCGGTCATCGCAATGTTCAGGCGCTTGAGGCGGCGCACCAGGAAGGCGTCCCCTTTGAAGCTGCCGTCCAGGCGAACGTAGCGGTACCAAGACGGCAAATGGATGCCGTTTTCGATGGCGAACTTCTCGAGGGCGATTCTGTTGCGGTTGGCCGGGTCGCGGGTTTTTTCGTACCAGGCTTTCAGGTGCTGGTCTGTGATACGCCGGTTGTATTTTCCGGTGATGCGCGTATTGAGTATTTTTGATTGCCGGGCCATGCCCCTGATGGTCAGCGCACCATCTCGCTGGACATAGATTTTCCCCACCGAAGCTTCACGCTGTTCTCCTGCCTGAACAACTGCGCACTCTGGGGCGTTTTATGGGGCCCTCGGCCCAGCGCATAAAGGTCGAATCACTGAAGGGCTTGGCTTCGAAAGTGAGGCGTTCGATACCCCGGGCCGTTATTTCTCCGCTTGTTTAACGTGTTTGGCTCCAGGTTCTGAACGGGATACCGCGTTCGGCGAAAAAAAACGGCCGGTGTGAGGGCGGGCGTCTGTCCGGGATTTTGCGCCAGTGTGGTGGCGACGTACACCTGCCACTGCCTGAGCGCTTCGTCCACTTCCTGGCTGGTCTTGGGGGCCCACCGGGCAGGCGTTCCAGGGTGTCCGCGCCCAGCGCTGCGTGCCCGCGACTCGGCGCAAGCGAAAGGGCGTGCTGGCACCTGAGAGTGTCAGCACCCGTGCGACCACACCATTGGGATCGTAGAGGTTGAACGAATCCTGGATACGCAGAACGACCTCATCGCCCGAGGCGTGGGTGCCGCGCACCAGCAAGGTCGAGGGCGAGCCCGCGGTCCGATAAATGGCATTGCCTTCGGCCAGGGAAGCGCTTGCGGGAATCCCGCCGGGCACTGCCAGGTTGGCGCTCTGGCGTTGGAATTCACGCTGATAGCCCGGCAGGATAGCCTGGCTCATCGATGTTGTACCGCGCGCGCCCGAACCGAGCACCAAGGGCAGTGGGCGCAGGCTGATACCGGCACTGCGCGCCGCACCGGCAAGGGGCGCGCCGGCGTTCGCCATCTCGACCAGACCCGGCCCGCAAAGCCATGGCGCACAATCAGCCGGGGATGTTGCGCCCCCAGTTTGCGCAGGGTCTGCAGCGTCAGGCCGCCCACACGGGCCAGCCATTTCACGGTCGACGCGGCGTAGTGCCCTATGCCTGGGAACGCGCCGAGTGCGGTCAAGGCGATCTCGACGCCGTACATCACCTTGTTGAAGGCGGACTGGCTCTCCAGTTCCTCATTGCTCAGCGTCTGCTCGTCGGCCTGGTTTGCCAGGTACTGGTGATTCTGGCGATACAGCCCGGCGAGGAAATTCTCGGTGTGGGAGCGAATCGTGGGTTCAACAAGCGCGTACCGGCAGGCAACCTGGCTTTGAGGTAAGCCTGCCAGGCCGGGGTCTGCGCCAGCTTAGCCAACTCGGCCTCGCTTTTGATCTCCCTGAGCAACTGCCCATCCGGCGCGTCCGGGGCATACAGCACGACAGGCTCTTCGACCGCCGTACCGATCAGCAGCACACCGTTTACCGTTTGACCGCCACGCCCTTCGGGAGCGTCACTGGCGGGATTGAACATCAGCGCCGCAGCGATCACGCTCTGGCCGTCTACGGGCTGGCGGTTTTTTGGATCGGGGGCTGCCAGTACCGCGGTGACCCAGGCGGCGGCTTTCTTTTGCGCGTTGTCACTGGCCAGCGGCGTGCTATAGGCGTCCGGGTTCAGCTCGGCCAATAACGCGGCGTAACTCAAGGTGGCCTGCTGGGCGGCCATCCACGTGTCTTTCAGGGTTTGGGCCTGGCTCGTCATGGGCTGCGGATAGAGGTTTTGCTGGAGTACGTTTTCGATATAGCGGGGCCGATATCCAGCTCTTTGAGCCACTGTTCCAGCACGTCTTTTGCCAAGGTGATGGGTTTGCTGCGGCCATCGCGCAGCCATTGGCCTGCGGCGTTGGTCAGTGTGGCGTCGAGCTTGTCGTCAGCGCTCCAGGTGAGGCTCTTTTCCCAGGGTTTGGTATTTCTCAGGAGCAGCTGCGTCAGGCTCATCCGCTCGACGTCCACCCACGCTTTCATGACTCGAGCCAAAGCCACTGCGGCGCTGATGCGTACCCGTTCGGTACGGGTGACCAGGGTCAGGTCCGGGTCTGCCTCAGGCCCAGGGCACCCGGCCTTGACGGTGGCGGCCAACGCTTTCAAGGCCGGTAGCGCATTGATCTTATCCATCACCTGTTGCCTGGCGTATTCGCTCAACGCGGGTACGACCTTCCACTGGTGCGCCAGTGCCTGCTGCTTCTCAAGGGCTGTTTGGGCGCGGTTGTGCAGGCGGGCTTTGTCTGTCGGGCTGAGGCGTTTCTCCCAGTTTGGCTGGTGCTCATCGAGCAGCAGTTGGTTGCGCGCCATGAATGCGGCAGATGTGTCCAGCAGTTCCGCCAGTCCGGCACGGCCGTTGTGCTCGACGTCGGGGGCCACAGGTGGGCTTGAAGTCGGTTTCGCTCCAGTGTCCGGCCTGGCCCAGCAGGGGCTGGATGTCATCGAGCTGTTTGTCCAGCAGGCTTTGCACGGTATCGGCAATGAAGTCGCCTTCAATCGGCCTGAACACCTTGCTCAGGTGCAGGCCCCAGAGCCCATCGAGCTGCTGGGCCTGGCCGATCGGCAGGGTACAGGCGAGCAGCCTGCCAGCTTCCTCGGCGGGCGTCGAGACGGGCGCTCAATCCCTCGTGCAGCATCTGCAAGGTCGGGAATTCTTCAAGTCCCTGGCCGGGGGAGAACAGCACCACTGGGCCATGCACCGTGCTGCCGCCGCTGCCTTGGGTACTCAGGTTCTTGTGCCCGTTGGGCCAGTGGGGCAGGGTTGATAGGCTGGCGTCGCTGGGGGTCAAGACGAAGCATCCAGCCAGTCGCTGGCCTTGAGCGCTGCCGGTGTCGATCGTCAGTTGATACACCCCGGGCCGCCGGCCATGGCTGAAGCGGGCTTCGCGCCCGCGCCTGGCTGGGATGCCCCAGCACGCGCTCGATCAACAGCTTGGCGGCCGGGCTCAGGGTATTGTCGATAAAGCGCAGGCGCGCCTGCACGTCCAGGCACTGACGGTACAGGTCGTTGAGCTTGATTTGCGGGCAGCTTAAGCCAGCCACCGGGGGGGTGCCAATAGGCGGTGACCTGCGTCGGCAAGCGCGTGCGCAGGGTTCCGACCAGTCCTTGCAGGGTGCCCCGTTCCAGGCCACTTGCTCGGTTTCGGCTACCGCGCTGGGGCTGGCGAATACCGCCTGGGCAATTGCGACATCCGTGGGTTGGTCCTGCACAGTGTCCGTGGGCAAGCGCCGCAACAGTGCTTCGCGCAGAGGCTGGGAGGATTCCAGGTGGCGGGTGCCCGCACTGTCGCTGCGGTAGCGGTTGACATATAAGTCGTCTGTGCGGGCCCCTGGGTAACTGGGGGAAGGTTTCCTCGAGCAGCGTCGATAACACGCTGTCCAATGTCGGGTGTCTGTCCTTGTCCAGCAGGTAGCCGATTTGATCGTTGAGCGAATCCCACAGGCGGATCAGGTGCTTTTGCTGTTCGCTGTCGGGCGCGGTGTGGGCTGTGGCGGTGAATGCCATGGGTCGAGGGCCGCGGGCAGGCGCTCCAGCAGCGCCTTGTTGCCCGCCAACGGCAGCGCCAAGTGGGTGTGCAGCGTGTCGGTCAATGCCTCGAACGTGGTGTTGGGGGTACCAAAGGCGTGGGTGATATCCGCCTGCTGTGTTCGCGCTGGGCGTGAAGGCAGTGGCTGAACACTGGCCCGGTGATCGTGGTAAAGCGCAGGTTCTGCCCGCTCTTCAAGACTTCGCTGGCCGCCTCGCGTTCGCTACTCGGCACGTTGGCCAATAACAGGTGTTTGTCTGTGCCGCGACCAAGCGCCTGCTCAAGGTGTTTTGCAGGGTGAAAAAGTCCTTGAAGGTTTCGCCACCATATTGCGGGGTGTACAGCACCGCCGGCAGCGTCGAGTGCAATTGTTCGCTGAGGATGAACGCCCCGTTGAGCGGCACCGACCACGTGGGCGTCTGTGGGTCATACAGGGTGAGGCTGACCCCCGCGGCGGGGTCGCGGCCCCCGAGGTTTCATGCAGCAGCAGGTTCTCGATCAATTGCCGGCCTTCGGCCAGCAGTGTCAGGTCCGGGTGCTTGGCCTGGCGCGCGTTGAGCAGTTTCAGGTCCGCTTCGATACGCATCAGGTCACGCAGCTGTTGGCTTACGGCATCCTGGACACTGAGGGCGCCAGTGAGCGGGTGCGGCCCGGACCAGAAATCCCGGAGCCTGCGTTGATAAGCCAGCAGGCTGTTGTGGCGCAGGTCATCGACCAGCGCATCCAAGGCCGCCACTTCAAGGGCGGCAAACTCGCCGTTCGTGCCTGCGCTCAACGCGTCGTGGTAGAAGCCCATGGCCGGACCGTCGGGCGCGGTTTGCGTCGCCTTGGCGAGCAGGGTGGGTGCGGCGCCAGTGACAACGACCGCTTGCACGACCTGGGTCAGGTTGCGCGAACGCGTGATACGCGGCACCTGCGAGGGGCTGTCGTAGGTGTATTCATTCAAGTACAGCGCATCAGGGTTCAGAAGCTGGTCGGGCAACAGTTCACCCAGTTCCTGGCGCAAGGCGGCGCTCAGTTGCGTGGCGAACAGCGGCTGGCAATCAAGCAGGCTCTGCAAGCTACTGGTGCACAGGCTGAGTTGGCGCAGCAGCTCTTCATGGGTAGGGGACGGGAGTGCGGGCATATCCAGGGTTTTCCGTAGTGTGGGTGATCCGTGCGGGCCTTTGCACAGCTGTCGAAGAAAACGACCGGCCCACACTACGGAGCGCGACGCCGGCCCAGAAGGTAATTAACTACCTCAGCGGGACTCGCGTGGCGGGCATCGACAGCGGTAATTGTCTATGGCAATGGGGCGAAGGGCAGGGGTAGCTTGCCGTTTTAACCGGATGGAGAGCGCTCATCATGACCACCCTCAACCCCGCCCCGGCGTCCCACGCCAGGCGGCTATCGAACAAATCCACACCCTGCTGCATCCGCCGCCGCGTTGCGCACGGTCGCGCAGCAAAGTGCCCAGGCTGACCTGGACCAACACTTCGGGGCAGCAACCTGGCATGCCGAGCGGCTTTTATATCGGCACGCCGGACGAGAGCGACGACGCCCTGGTCTACCAGCCTCTGGTCGATTGTTTACTGCAGCGCCTGGCCACGGCCAAGCCGCTGCAGCTGGTGCAGGGTTACCAGGTGGTTGTGCAGCGCCAGCGCGAGGTGTTCGTGCCCGGCGGCCCGACCCTGGCGCAACTGGAAGCCCTGGTCAATCGCTGCGGAGCGCTGCTATTGGGGGCCAATGCCCGGCACCTGCAAGCCTGGTGGGCGCGAAGACTTGCCGGTGAACATGACGCGTTGGGGCTATGTGTCGGATGACCTGCTGGCGTTGCTCTATGAAACCCCGCCGCCGCCAGGTTTTACCGCGCAACGTTTTGCCAGCGTATTCCCCAGGCACTTGCTGCGCCCCAGCCGGCCTGACCCGCAGTGGAGCCTGCACGGTGATGCGGTACGCGTGCAGGCCCTGTACCTGCGCGGCGAACCTGGAGCGAATGACGCGGCGCAGATGCTGCCGTTGCTGGTCCTCAGCCATGGGCCGCAGCGTGTACTGTTCAAACCCCGCCACTGGCCTTCATCCGTTGCCCCGCCTCGAAGATGTCGCCACGCGGCTGGCGGCCTATGCCCCGACGCCCGGCGCGCTGACCCAGTGGTTTGCCGCCGATGTCGAGGGCGATCCGTTCGACGCCTTGGCGGCGAGCTACCTGGCGCAGCAACTGCGCGATATCGACCGCATCGACCGCAGCATCCCCCTGGGCCCGGGCAACATCAGGCGCTGCTCAACTACATCACCGACGCGCGCCGCTGGTTTGTCTCCCGGCCCAGCGAGTTGCAGCGTAACCTGCGCAATGTCATGCCGCTGTGGCTGGCCCAGGCCAGCGACGCTGACAGCATTGCCTATGCGCGGCTGCTCCAGGCCTGGTGCTGGCGCGCCAGGACAGTGCCGGGGCGCATTTTCTCGAGGGTATCGGCTCGATCCAGCAGTTTGCCGACAACGTCCTGCAAGCGTGCTTGAGGCGCGAATCCAGTGCCCAGGAAGTACGCCCCGGCAATACCGCCTGACGTTCAAACGCGTGGTCGCCGCCGCAGTGCCGGTGCAGGGCGGTTTCATCGCGGGTGAAGTCGACCCCGTAACCGTCACCCTTACCGAGTTGGCTCTGGAGAACCTGGCCGGATTCCCCGCTACCCCCACGGCGATCACCCTCGACAATGCGAAGGCCCCGGCATGGCTGACGTACAACCTGCTCAAGGGTTGCGTGACCCGCGCCAATGTCGGCCAGGCGTACCCGGATCTGCTCAAGCAGAAACTGGTGGATGACCCGCAGCAGTCCACCCGCCGCCTACAGCTGTTCAGGCGCCAACTGCGCGTGCAGCTGCCGATGCTGGCGCTGGAATTGAAGATCAAGGGCAGCACGGCCTGACCCGGCAAGGCTTCAAACGTGTACATGCCGTGTTGCAAGCCAAGACCGCCGACCGCCAGGTCGACGGCCAAGCGATGGCGTTGTGGCCGCTGGCTTTCAAGGCCTCGTCGGACGCGGCTGAGGATGTGGTTGCCAACCAATTCATCATCGGCCCACGACGGCTGCAGACCGGTATTCACCTGCTGTACCGGCCCTTGCTGGAACCGATGTTGCTGGGTTTGTGTCGATAGGCGCCTTGTTCGCCGCAATCAAGGCCCCAGGCCCGTTGCAGGACGGCGCGCTGACCTGGCTCGCCCCTGGGCGCCGGGCGGTCTATGCCAACGGCGGTTTTGACGAACCGCATATACGTCGCTTTCTGGCGGGTGATGAGTTCACCCAGTATGAAAAACCCGCACCAGCGCAACTCGCTAAACAGGTCATGCCGAGGGGCCGACCAGCCAGGTGTTCAACGCGACCGCCAAGGCCCTGGTGGCGCTGGCCGACCGGCAATCGGTGTCAAATACCGAACAGCGCTGGCCAGTTTGAAACAGGCCGGGTGGTTGCTGTTCGGCGCTGTGCTGCCGTTCGCACGGGGACCCTGGATGCTGGCGGGTGGCTACTGCAACTGATGGACAGCTTGAAACAGGATGTCCAGGGGCTGGCCACGGCGATGAGCAAGTGCAGAGCGCGGCGGTCGTGGATGTAGTGATGAACCTGACACTGATCCTCGCCCACCAGGGCGCCCCTTACGATCCACAACAACAGGTGCCAATGGAGCATCCGCTGTTTGCGCCCTTGGCACAGCCCGAAGTTATTCCAGGGCGGCCGGTGCCGACGCAGATCCCGCTGCCTGCGACCTTCCGCGCCGCCGCCGGCTGGGCCAATGCCCGCTCGACCTTGACCGCCGCCCAGCAGGCCCGACTGCGCACCCTGAGCCTCAAGGCGTTCGCCGAGCCCTGGCCCGAGGCCCTGCCCGACGCCGAACAAAGCGGCCGCTGGCGTGGCTTGTTGCGTGATACCACGCACACCCCGGCCCAGTGGCAGGCCCTGGTGCGTGGGCACTTGTACCGGGTCCAGGCTGAAGAAGGTCGCGTGCGAGTGATCAGCGCCGATGGCGCCACCCTCGGCCCCCGGCTCAAAGCGCTGGGCGAGGGCCGCTGGGATGTTGATTTTGCGCCTCTACCTGGACGGCGGCAATGCCGACAGCGTGATTCAAAGTGCGCAACAGGCGGCGCTGGCTTCACTGCCCACGCTTGAGCGTGAGTACCTTGAGGCAAGCCAGGCACGCATACGCGCCCAGGCAGCCATGGAAGTCGCGGGGAGACTGATGCGCCAGGCCGCCCCCCTCAGCGATGAGCAACTTTCCCAGGTCCGCGAGCGCTATCGCACGGAAGTCCAGAACAAGGTGCGCCTCTCCCAGCACGAGCTGCAACTGCTCACGCGACTGCGGGAGATCAAGCCACGGCCCCATTACGAAAGGATCTTTGCGAAGTGCTGGAATCGCTGATCCTGGCCTTGCTGCTGCTGGATGCCCAGGTCCGGGAGCACATGCTGCGGATCAATGCCCAGGTCAGGCCGCTGTTGGAGTTGTTGGAAAACGAGAGCGCCGAGAGGCTGAGTCAGATATTAACCATCAAGCCCATATCCGCCTCCAGGCGCGGATGAGCGAACTGGTGGTGGTACAGGCGTCGGCGATTGAGTGGCGCACCCTGGAAATCAGTGCCATGCATCAATTGCGAAACGTACCGCGCCTGGGGCGTGATAGAGCGCTGCGCTGGTGGCACAGATACCCGCGCGGCCGTCTAACGTGGACCTCAAGACCCTGCAAATGACCTCCCTGTGGGGCCTGAGTATCGATGCCGGCGGCCCGCCACTGGAAGACGAGTTCTACCAGGTTTGAACCAGGTGATGAACCGGGCCCGGTGTGCCAGCCGTTCCCTGGCGGACCTGGAGCAATTGGCCGTGACCCGCGATGAACGCATCGAACTGCTTAAAAGCTTCAGCCAGGTGTATGCCTCGACCGACGATCATATCGAGTTCTGGCGCGCCATGACGCCGGAGAGCTTTGACTTGCCCTATCTGCAAAAGCTCCAGTCGTTGCTGGGTGGTTTGCGCGAGCAGGTGGAGGAGGAGCTCGGGGCTGCTGGCTGTGGATGCGCCAACCGCCAGTGCGCCTGTGGCAACCGCAGCGCGGCAGAAGAAGATCATTCGTACACGCAATCGTGATGTGTATGTGGCCCGCTTCAAGGACCGCGTCCAGGGCAGTGGTGCCGAGACGGCGGAACTGGTGGATGCCAAGGACAATGTGATCGCCACCTTCACCGAGGCGGCGGACGGCGTCTGGGATCCCGAGAAGCAACCAGCCCCGCGTTCCGCGGCCGATCCGCAATTGGCCGTTGATGAACAAGGGGCAGCGTCTGCTGCGCGATGTCGACAAAGCGATCCTCAAGGTGCAAGCGCTGGCCGCGACCTGCACGCCGGCGTCCCAGCAAGCGTTGCTTGAGGAGCAGGCCACCAGCCGACGGATGGTGGCCGACAGTATTGCCGGCAAACTGCGCACCTGGACCATTCGCGCTTGTCGGCCGTGCAGCTCGGCAATGCCAGGGCCCGGGAAGGCGAGCTGCGGGCAGCGGCGCTGCGACTGGAGGCGGCCGGGTGCAAGCACGGGTTCGCGCCAGCAAACTCAAGCTGGACAGACAGAGGACCTGGCTTTTCTGCACAGTCTCAACGAGGTGACCATCATTCGCCAGGACGCCCGCGTACCGCTTGAGGGCAAAACCCGAGATTTCCTGCAGGTATACGTGGTGGCGGATGCCCATACCGAACAACCTCTGTGCTATGCCCACTTTCACTATGAACGCAGCCAGGGCCGGATGACCACTACACCGCCGCACATCTCAAGAGCCCCGAGCAGGAGCGCCTGGGGCGCCAGGCCCAGGCCGAGGTCGAGGCGCAAGCCTTTGCACGTATGCGTACCGGCCAGGCCGGGCGCGTGCGCCAGACCCTGGAGATTGATCGGGCGAGCATTTCGCGGGCGTTGGCCAGGCGCGTGTTTTTCAGTGTGGATTAGCCTTGGCGACTGATGACGGCTCGCTTGCCAACAGCCCGGGCACAAGCGCCCGGTTGCAGACAAGTTATGTAATAATTCCTGCCGTTTTGCGCCGGAAGGCCGATCTAGACGCCTGGAGCTGCCGCCGCCGAAAGCGGTTTTTACGGGCTTATCGCCAAATTTTGCTGTTTATTAAGTGAAAAGCCCTGTCGGTAGCTTTTTATACTGCACGCCCCGCTGACCTGCCCGGTTTCCTACGGCCAGGCGGGTTTGCCCACGAGGCAGACCCGGTCCACCGGTGTATCAGGCCATCCGCTGATACACCGAGGCTCGGTGGCTAATCCAATAACAAAATGAGGTTGTACCTTTATGCCCGTCGGCAACCCACTGCCCCATGGCGAGACCGCTCAAGGCGGGCCCGCTCAAACGTGAACTCGGTGAACGGCATATTCGCCTGATGGCCCTCGGCGCCTGTATCGGTGTCGGCCTGTTCCTCGGCTCGGCCAAGGCCATCGAAATGGCCGGCCCGGCGATCATGCTCTCCACATCATTGGCGGCCTGGCGATTCTGGTGATCATGCGCGCCCTCGGCGAAATGGCGGTGCACAATCCCGTCGCCGGTTCGTTCAGCCGTTATGCCCAGGACTACCTCGGCCCGTTGGCAGGCTTTCTCACCGGCTGGAACTACTGGTTCCTGTGGCTGGTGACCTGTGTCGCGGAAATCACCGCCGTCGCCGTGTACATGGGCGTCTGGTTCCCCGACACACCGCGCTGGATCTGGGCCCTGGCGGCACTGATCAGCATGGGCACCATCAACCTGATCGCGGTCAAGGCGTTCGGTGAGTTCGAGTTCTGGTTGCGTTGATCAAGATTGTCACCATCATTGCCATGGTGATCGGCGGCGTCGGCATCATCGCCTTTGGCTTCGGCAATGACGGCGTGGCACTGGGCATCTCCAACCTGTGGGCCCACGGCGGTTTCCTGCCCAATGGGTGCAGGCGTGCTGATGTCCCTGCAAATGGTGATGTTCGCCTACCTGGGCGTGGAGATGATCGGCCTCACCGCCGGTGAAGCGAAGAACCCGCAGAAGACCATCCCGAATGCCATCGGCTCGGTGTTCTGGCGCATCCTGCTGTTCTATGTGGGCGCCTTGTTCGTGATCCTGTCGATCTACCCGTGGAACGAAATCGGCACCCAGGGCAGCCCCTTTGTGATGACTTTCGAGCGCCTGGGTATCAAGACCGCCGCCGGCATCATCAACTTCGTGGTGATCACCGCCGCGCTGTCGTCCTGTAATGGTGGCATCTTCAGCACCGGGCGCATGCTCTACAGCCTGGGCGCAGAACGGCCAGGCGCCGGCGACCTTCGGCACCACCTCCAGCAACGGCTACCGCGCAAGGCCTTGCTGCTGTCGATCTTTGCCTTGCTGCTGGGGGTACTGCTCAACTACCTGGTGCCGGAAAAAGTCTTTGTCTGGGTGACCTCGATCGCCACCTTCGGCGCGATCTGGACCTGGGTGATGATCCTGCTGGCCCAGCTCAAGTTCCGCAAGGGCCTGAGCCCGGCCGAACAGAAAGCCCGAAATACCGCATGTGGCTGTACCCGGTCAGTTCCTACCTGGCCCTGGCATTCCTGGTTTTGGTGGTGGGCCTGATGGCGTACTTCCCGGACACCCGCATTGCGCTGTACGTCGGCCCGGTTTCCTGGTGCTGCTGACGGTGCTGTTCTACGTGTTCAGGTTGCAGCCGACCAACGCAGGCAACGGTGCGGCGCTCAAGCAGCCATGAGCTACTGAGCGCGCCTGTGCACGCAAACGTGGCGCCTTAAGGGGCGCCACATTTGCGTGTCGGTGCCCCTACCTATCTATTCCTCCCTGCGGTTATTCACTCTTTAGGCTGGCTGCTTCGACTGCCATTTTTTAAAGAGTGACCCCATGCCCGACAGTAATCCCCTGCTGCTGCCCTATGATCGGCCGCCGTTTTCAGCGATCCAGGCGCACCACCTGCTGCCCGCCATTCAGCAGATCATCACCGAGTGCCGCAGTGCCACCGCTTCGATTATTGCCAGTCAGGCAGCCTTTCCCACCTGGGATGACCTGGTGCTGGCCGTGGATGAACTGGAAGCGCGCCTGGAGGGTTTTGTGCATGTCCTTACGCTGCTTGACTCCGTCCCCCAAGGGTTGGCCTGGCAGCAGGCATCAACGCGTAGTCAAGCGATGGCAACCCAGTACAAAGCCGAGCTGGCAGGCAATAGCGACCTGTATCGGCTTCACCGACAATGGCCGCCAGCCCGATCGCCGCGCTGTTCAGTGAGCAACGCCAAGGCGCGCTGCAAAAAAAGCTGCGCAAGTACCGCGTGGCCGGCCTTGAGCTGTCACCGGACAAGCAGCTACAGCTCAGTGCGTTGAACCAAGACATCGACGTCTTCAGCCAGGCATTCCTGGACCGCGTGAAAAACGCAAACGATGCATGGCGCAAGCACATCCTGGACGCGTCATTGTTGAGCGGATTGCCTGATTCAGCTCAGGCACGCATGGCGGCCGCGGCTACGGCGGCCGGTCTGCAAGGCTGGTTATTGACCCTGTCGGAGCAGTCCTTTCGCGAGGTGATGACATACGCCGATCATCGAGGCTTGCGTAAGGAAATCATGCTCGCTTACTACAGCCTGCAGTGGACCGCGGCCCGGATGCGATTGCCAATGACAATGAACAGGTGCTGACAGCGCTGCTCTATAGTCGTCATCAGAAAGCGCAAGCTGCTGGGTCATGCCAATTTCGCCCAACTGGCACTGGTGGAGCAGATGGCAGGCACGACGGAGCAGGTCAGCGCATTTATTCACCAACAGATCGACCTGGCACGCACAACGTTTACCCACGAGGCACAGCAACTGCAAAACTATGCCGCGCAACGCGGTATCGATGTGTTGGAGCCCTGGGACCACGATTAATTTCGCGGAAAAAATCCGTCAGGATCTGGCGGGCATCTCCCAGCAAACCGTGGGCAACTACTTCCCATTTGAGGGGTACGCAAAGGCTATGGCGCGTTCGCCAAGACTCTGTTCGGCTCGATTTGATCGAACAGGCCACGGTCGATACCTGGCACACGGATGTGCGGGTATTGAGCTCAGGGAGTACCAGAGCCGATCGGGCATTTGTTCATTGACCCTTATCGCCGCAGTAGGCGGCGGGGTTTGGCTTCACATCCAGTCTACGAAGCCACCGAATGACGGCTGAAGGACGACCAAAACTGCCCATGGCGGTGCTGCGTACCCAGATGCCGGCCCCGACCACGACCCATCCTTGCTTGATGGGTCATTTACAGCTGCGGGTCTTGCTACACGAGTTCGGCCACTGCCTGCAGCACCTGTTGACTTCGGCGCCTTACCGGGCGATCTCCAGTATTGAACAACTGAGCCGTGACGCGTCGGAGTTCGTCATCAGGTCTTGGAGCAGTTCTGCTTTACACCCTGTTCCTATCTGGCTCTCGAGCCATTTCCAGACGGGAGAACCTCTGCCTGAGGACGTGGCCACCAAAATCAGCCGGTTGATTCACACCCGACCAGTCAGGAAACCGCCAGGGTTTTGCTCACAAGCCTGGTCGACTTCGAGTTGCACCGCACTCACGGTGACGGACGCACACCCCATGAGGTTTTCAGCCAATGCAACGCACAAGTCGGGCATTTGCAATGGCCGGCTGGCGCTCGTCCACTCAATAGCTTTGAACAGCTTATCGACTACGGTGCCAACGCCTACTCCTACAGGTGGTCGGGTGTCCTGGCCAGGCAGGCATTTGAACGGTTCGAGCGTGAACGGGCTGTTCAACCCGGAGACCGGGAAAGCCTTTCGTGAAGCGTTCATCACTCAAGGGACACCGGCACATTGTTAAAGTCACTGGCGCTTTTTTCGGGTGAAGGCGACTCCTGCGCCGAGCACTCCAAGGCATGACGCTTCGTTGTATATATAGCGCATCGGCGCAAGCCTGAACTGCCAGAGTGAGCCTCCCGGATCACTCATGGCTGTTCATCCAGCAGCCAGGCCTGCATGGAGCGCACTTGATGGCTAGCGATAACCTTCCGTATTTTTTCCGCGAAAACCCAGACCGACCGTACACAACTGACCGCGCGCCAAAGCACGCGCCACTTCACGCTCCAGGACCTCGACTGGCTCGACACTGTCTATCTGGCCACTGATGCCTTGCGCCAGGCACAAAAAGCGCCGATGCATGTGCAAACCCTGCACCTGAGCGTACCCGATAAACAGCCGATTGAACTGGCGGGCGCGTTTGTCATGAGCCCCGCCCCAGGCGCAGGGGTATTTCTCTACACACCTGCTCGAGGCCTGGAAAAGCTGGAAAGCCGTGGGGCGCTCAATACCCAATTGGCAACCTGGCTGAAGGATCCGGTGCAGCGCCAACCGTTGCTTGATTACCTGTCCATTGCCCAGCAAGCGCAGCTGGCGTCGGAGACGAGCCTGAGTATTTCCACCCAAACCGTGGCTGGGGCGTCTTTGAAGCACAGCAAGCGACCCTTGCCAACAACCGGCTTAAAATGCCCGCCTGTTGCGCGAGGAACTGCTCGAACTACCCAGTTTCACGTCTTTGCTGATGAATACATCGCCGCACAAATGGCCCAGTCCTTCGCAGGTATCGACCAGCGCCAGACGCAAGTGCAGAGCACCCACGTCGATACTTCCGGCTTCTCGGGTGGCACCGAGACGCCAGCGTCCCGACACACCACCATGCGTTCCCTGCATGAAAACCGTGCTGATGTATTTTCGTCGCCAATGGCTGGCCAAGAGGAGAAACCCGCCATTACTCCAACCCCCAGCGGTTGACTCAGGGCGCCGATGATCAGTTGCGCTGGGAAACCTCAGTCCAAGGGCTGGCCCAGGGGCTCAGCGCATACATGCTGCAACAGCCCAAGTTGTTCTGGCAGCAACCGGCTTCGACCGGAATGACGCGACAGCAGTTGTTTATTCAAGCGATGTTCCATGGGTTTCTCATCGCCCTGCTGGATCAACAACAGCAAGGCATCATTTCGCCTGAGCAGCGTCTGCAACTGCAGGCGCTGCCGCTCAAGGCCGACCCTGGCGCGATCACCATCGCGCCCGCCCTGGCGATCGATAAAGCCCTGCTGGAGGGGCCGCGACAGCCCTCGACCGAGCTGGCCAGCACTTTGATTATTCGCCATGACAAAAGCGGCGAGGCATCACTCTGGCTGCTCTATAGCCCTCATCTTGGCTTACAACCGTTTACCGAGCTGGACTCACTCAAAGCCCACCTTCTCGGTCACCTGGACCCCTTGCAGCATCCCACTGCCTGGAGAAACTATCTGTCCAGGCCGGAACGCTGCAGCGAAGCCGACCTGCAAACCAGCGACATCGCCCCCCGCCCATCACCGGGGGCATTTTCCAAAGCCTCCTGGAAGGCATATTCAAAAGCAAGGACGCAACCTTGGATATGCGCGGACCAGTATCGCCTGAGCCAGGGCACCCTGGACCTCGACGCGGTGGTCGACCATGTGCTGGATGTGCGCGGCATGGTTGACCCAGCACTATTGACCCTCGAACCCATGGGGCGCTGGAGTACGCAGTTGGCGGCCAGCTGGACGGCGAGTGCGCTGCAACCGAGGATTCCACCAACGCTCCTGGCGATGCGCACCACGGTGCATTTGCTCGAAAATGTCGCTGCCGAAATCGAGCAGCAACGATCTTCGCGACCTTCGCTGGAACGCTCGGCCATTACTTATCTGAATACCAAACTGCACAGCCCAAGCTTGCGCACCTGCAGGCTGCGTGCCTGTCGGTGCGGTATTACAGCCGTCCCTCGAGTGCCACCGAACGACCTCAGCTAGTGTCATCGAGCAGCATGGTCGAGCATTTCCTGGCGCGCTTATGTGGTGAAGCAGGCCCACTTACCGACTCGCCGGACACCCAGCTCTATTCAACCGCACCTGACAACGCGGCCACCAAAATCTCCGGCTTGGAGGTCAAGACCTTCAATCACCTGATCGAAACGGCCATGGGTGGTTTTACCCAGTATTTGCGTCGGACCCACAGCCTTACCCCAACATGGAGCCGGTGCTGAGAAAAGCCATGGAGATGGCCTGATCGCGCAAATGCAGCTCAGGCTCTGGAACAACGCTTTGTTACCGACCGACTACGAAGTGCTCTCGAGTGTGCTGGGGATCTACGCCCGGGACCTGCGCCTGAGTGTCAACGGGTTCCGTCCTGATGCGTTTTACATGAAGGTGAAGATCATTGGGCAAACGACCTCGCAGGCTCTCAATAACTGTTTCGTGTTGACCGAGCGCGGCGGGTGGACCCGCGATATTCGGGGCGCATTCTGTTATGGACGCCTGCGTTGGGGCTGGAAGGTTTCCGTTCATTAAGCCAGTTTAAAGCCGCGGTGGATCAACGCCTGGCAGATCCGGCCGAACGTCAGGTTTTTCTGGAGAATCTGGCCCGAGCGGACTGGCAGTCCTATCCGACCTATGCACTCAGTTCCCTTGAGCTGATCGAAGACAACCTCGTTGAACAGTGCAACGAACCTATGCCGGGCAAAAAGACCTTGAACTGGCGCAAATTCTCTCGATGCAGCTGTCGGCCCAGCAGCTGCGTAAGCTGTGGCAGGTTCGAGTCACGCGAAACCTGGCGCCCACCAATGTGCGACGACCACGGACATGGTCCGTCCATGATCGTGCAGCATGGCCTGCAGTGGTTGGGGGCCAAGCCAGTGCCGTCGATCAACAGCTCTATGCCGAACTGTTAGAGCATATCGAAATAATGTCAGCGACAACCGCGATTTCCTGCACGGGATTGACTCGCTGGCTCAGTTCACGCGCAACCGGCTCAGCGCATTGCTGGCGGCGTTGGATGACCGCAACAGCGTAACCCCGTGAAATCGAAGTGGGCCGCCGGCTCAGGCAATACGCCCTGCCCGTAACCAGTCGCTGCTGGAGTATGCACTGAGTCATCAATCATATTGGAACGATGAGGTGCCATTCTTTGCCGGTACCGGCGCAACGACGCTGCCCGCCACCCTGGACTCGCAGACACTGGGCAATCGCATCAAGGCGCTGAAGATCAACGAGGCCTATAGGACTTACATCGAGTTACGCCTGGGCGCCGCCAGTCCGGACTTCGTGCAACGCTCTACGCGGTTCGCCAAGCAATTGCCTTGGCAACTGATGCAATACGCTCACAGCCTGACATTGCAAGGCCAGCTGTCACCAACGACCTTCGGGCTTATCCAGCAGATCATGGATATGCCGGATGCGACTGCCCGAGCGAACGTAGTGGATGCCAGTGCCAGCATCTGTGCGCTGCAAGTGCTGATCGATGCCGGGAAGAACACCTCAAGGTGCCTGGGGTGTACTTGATCAGTCGTGCCGGTGCTGACAAGACGCCTCTAGTTCTCTATGCGCCTTATAGCCCTGGCCACACCCTCAAGGAATATCCGGGT